>CBVK0101044707.1:219-20736 GCA_900067695.1 Picea abies | reverse complement strand
CAAACTCTATAATCCCGAAAAACCTTCAAGTTTTCTGTCTTTGGACTCGTTAAAGTACACATCGACAGACCCATATGGGACTGAACCCTTACTTCTTCCGGTTCATTAAACAAAGGAAGAGGAACTTACCGAAGGTGAGTTATATCGAGCATGTGTTATCCTCCTCGAGCTCATTAAATAAAAAAGAGGTACTCTTCTATCTGGATGGGGGAAAAAATTGAAAGGGGCAAGCCGAGCAGTATATTGAGAACATCATCCAGAATGTCTTAGAGTCGCCCTTGAACACGCCACTTTGTCATCTGCCCATATCATAATCCACTGAACCTCTGCACTGAGCCAATCTTTGAGTTTCCTTTCACTCCTTTGGGTCACCCGACGCAAGTCGCAGTATCCATTGTGCAATTTTGGTCCATGTCATGTTTTGTTGTTGTGCCTCAGTGTTCAAGGGAAGTATCCGCCTCGAGAGTCAACCATCCCAAATATCTTGTCTCGAAACCCATGTCAGTCCATGTCCATTTGATCTGCCAATTATATATCCATGTCTGTTTCATGTTGTTGATGGGGGATACATCAAGGCCCTCCCTCGACAAGTCTATTCCTGTCGACTCCAACACATTCTCCAGGAATTAGACTTAGAAACTAGCTATTACTTTGGGACCTGCATGCCTCAATGGCAAGCCTCCTCACATTTGACAGTGGTTTTACATCATTGACCTCTGATCGAATGATTCCATGAATGTTCAACTTCAGCTCATCTATTCGCATTCGGTGGAATGTACTAAGGTACCTTGGGAATCATTGGCATTAATGGTGATCTCCCTCGCACTTGTTAACGGTTTACATCATTGACCGGTAATCAAGTGGTTTCTGTCATGTTCAACATCAAAACATCTATTCGCATGGTCAGATTCATACCATATTGGGATTGGTAAGAAGACCCTGGGTTGGGTAATTCACTTTGATATATGTTTCGCCCAGGTTGCGAAGGAGTTTTGGACAAAGAACACATTCATTGTTACATAGATCCACTTTGTATTGGTCGTGGCTATGTCTTATCATCTCGTAGATCCACTGTGTATTCTTCGTGGCTGTGATCAGTTTGAGTCACTAAAGTATAGATCCACATTGTATCTCCGGTGGCTATACCCTTTTTTTCAATACAATTATGGATCCACAGTGTATTTTATGGCGGCCATACCTTACAAGTCTCGATCTCCCAAGCATAGGTATGCCTGCCTTGGGTTTTGAAATATGTCATGATATTGGTTGGATGTTTGTGTGCAACTTCCGTCAGGTTCTCTGAGTCTATACCCTTGCTTGAACATCTACAAAGTAATTCAGTCATCAGTTCGCATCTTCTGACTTCATACTTTGGGGGGCATTTTGTTACACATCAAAATCACTCAACTGGGTAAGTGTCGCATATGCTTCTCACTTGTCATAAGTGTCGCAACTTCCTTACAACTTGTCGTAAGTGTCGCAAGTTGGTTACAAAGTGTCGTAAATGTTGTTGAATCATACTACCATGATGACGACACTAAAGAGGCACTTGAAACATCTCATGTACTTGGTTTGAAGGAAGAGAATTGGTTCACTGGAGTCAAACATCTCTTAACACCTGAGAGGGCTTTTCAATCAAGAGTTTGGAGGGGGAACGCTCCCCTAAAACAGCCTTAGGAGCGCTGGCACTCCCCTATAATGCCTTAGGAGCGTTATAACGCTTCTTCACCACTTTGTAGGAGCGCTTCCCAATTCTGAAGCACTAGCGCTCCCCTTGACCTTCTCAGGGAGCGTTCCAGTGCTCTGATGCCCCTTCTAAGGGAGCGCTCCCTATTCTGGGTCAGTTGTTAGCCCATTGAGGAGAATAAGGGGAGGATCATTCGAGATTAGGAGGCTATTGTGCTCAAATTCTTGGTTTCATCAAGAGATCCTTGATCTAAGGAGGAGGTTCCCAACTGGTTCTAAACATAACTCAAGAGGTTAGGCTCCTCCCAACCTATATAAGCAAGCTCTATGATGGTGGAAAGGGGGGAAGAATTAAAGATATGAAACTTATGATCTTGGAGGAAACTTACAGTCAGCCAAAGGAGAATGATCAGTGAAGCTGTTGTTATCCAGGTTGTGGATCTTTCAGGCAAGGGTTAGACGAAGGGGACTTGACGAAGCTATCGCATTTGCATCTATGATTGTAAGTACTGCTGTCGTTATTCTCATTAATATGACACACTTGGCCTGTTTCTTTCTAGTTTGTGTCCGATGTTACATGAACTTGTCATTTATTGATAGATCTATTTTCAAGCTAATGTCAATAGAGTAGGAAGTGGTCGTATCTTGTTTTGTCCACAGGACTCAGCGAGGAGCAAAGGATTGGAGCGCAACTTGGAGCGTGTAGGGACAAATGTCGATCAAAAGGTACTTATGTTATCCTTCCTTCTCATGCATTAGTTTAGATAGATTTGAAAGGAAGTCAGTGTCCACGTTAAGCATTTTTCTGTCTAGGGTTAAGGTCAAGCCTTAGAGGTGATCTACCTGTCCGTAGGGAGATTTTCCTACAACACCAACTATCTTTTTTCTCTAGCACCCACTAGAAGGAAGCACCAACTCCCTAGTTTCTCTAGCACCAACTAGAAGGAAGCACCAACTCCCTGGTTTCTCTAGAACCAACTAGAAGGAAGCACCAACTCCCTGAGTGTTTCCAACACCAACTGGATGGAAGCACCAACTTCCAATCATATAGGTACCAACCTGTATCATAGAGAACAAGAGTTCTCCCTTGCACCACCCTGCCACCTTGGTTTCTCTGGCTGCAACCAGATGGAAGCTACAACTCCCTGTGTTCAAGCACCCACTTGAACCTATGAGGACAACAATCCTCCCTAGCACCTCCCTTCCACCCTGAAATATAAATCATTTCTACTAAAACTTATTACAGTGATATAATGTTCAACAATGGCTTACCAGACTCATCACTATTATGCTACATTTTGTTGCTTTGTCTGCCTCACTGCCTTCCTGCACACATGACTTGCGCTGTCTGTTCTTCTTCCTTTTATGATCTCTGCACCATGTCCCTTCAATGCAACCTTCCTCTACTATGTATTTCTACTCCTACGCTCTGCCTCCTTGCTCACACTTCAATCCTTCTACACAGCGACCACAACAACTCCAACAACTCCATCTCTTCTCTATACCATGTACTTATAGCTTATGTGCACCTTGTGCATGCAATGTGTGCAATACCTCTGCATACTCACACCACATCGATATCCTCCACCTCTCGAGTGCTCTGCCTGATCATCATGGTAACTCTTCAGCTTCTCTGGTGGTTTTCCCACGCGTTCAACATCACTGGGTGTTATGCTGAGATTCCTTAGTCTCTCTGGCAGTTGAGACTCTTTGTCTTCTCTGGCATAGTCAAGCTTATCCTTTCTGTTTCAGTTACAAGCTCCAATCCTCATCCAGCTATCAATTTCCTCCATGAATCATCTTCATTCCACTGGCAGATTCCTTATAACTCTTCAGCTCCTCTGGAAATCACACAGAAGTCTCTTCGCATCCTCTGGTAGAAACCATCAGTGGTTTCTGGTAGTTATACTTTGTCGTGCTATAGTAGCCCTCCAATCTTGTTCAAATTCACCTGCACCGTTGGATTGATTCCATGGGATTTTGCATTCATTTCAGCATTTCGGCATTCGGCAATTCGACATTTGTGTGACCATGCATCTCGACATTCCCAAGTTGCGATCCCCAATACCCTGAAATGGTGTGGGATCAACGGTCCCGATCAACACTTGATCTGACGGGTCAGATCATTTCACGATTTCGCATATCGTGATTTTGATATTCCTGTGGTGAATGTTCTTGTCACTTCCAAATCCCGATCCATGAAGCTCCATAAAGAAGTCGTATCAATGGTCCAGATCACATCTTGATCTAATGGTTGCAATTACATCGCAATTTCGCATATTGTGACATCGGGATTCTTGATGTTAATATTCTTTGACATCTCCAACACTCGATCCTCGAAACCCTGACATGGACTAGAGTCAATGCTCCAGATCTGATATTGGTTCAATGACTGCGATTAAGTCGCGATTTTGCATATCGTGAAATCGAGATTCCTGTGGATGATATTACTTGACATCTCCAATGCTCAATCCCTGAAACTCCGGCATGGTGTAATTCTACTGATGTCACATGTGTTGAATAACTACCACATGTCACCCTGATTTGTGACTTACATGTGATTGGAATGTTGAATCAGTCTGACACTTGTCATTACCTCGTTGTGCCACGTGTTCCTAGCTGATGTGGTTTGCTGACGTGAGTCAGATCAACGGTCCAGATGTGATCTTGATTCAACGGCTGCGATTAAATCACAATATCACATATCACGATTTCGACATTCTTGTTGCATTGTTTTCTTTGCCTCTCCATGTCCCGATTCACGAAACTCCGAAATGGACTGAGATCAACAGTCCAGACCTGATCTTGATTTGACAGCTCAGATTACATTGCGATTTTTCATATCGTGAAATTTGGATTCTTGTGGTTATTATTCTTTGACATCTCCAACTCTCGATCCGCGAAACTCCGAAAGAGAGTCGGATCAACGGTCCACATAACCCTCTGAGATGGGCAGTCCTCCTTCTTTCGGGATTTTGTGAGCCCTCTACTCCTTGCACTTTAAAGAATGTGCAGGTTCTCCTTGATCCAACGGTGGTTGGACCCTGCGCTCAGATCTAACGCCCGAGATCTATCCTCCATATCTACGCACTCCTCTTTTCTAGATTGAGATCTGACGGTCATCGTGAATTCGGGATGGGATCTAATGATCACTGATGCTTCTCCTCCTGAGCGTAATATGTCCTTGTTTTCCCTTCACTGCATACTCTAGTTTTTCCATCAATGACAAGTGCATACTGCCTGTAAAGCATGCCAGCCATCCTCTGCACTATCTCTTCTGATATTATCGAGATTTCTCTGCAGCGTCTTCCCAAACTACTTCTGGTGCCCGTCTGTTACATTCTTCTTGTACTCAAGACATCATCACTGATGTAGTTGCCATCAATGACAAGCATACGCTACCTATTAAACATTTTCCAACAAAACCTCTCCAGTTAGTACATATGGATCTATGTGGTCCATCAAGGAAAGAAGGTACAGGAAAAGAAAATTACTTTATGTTGATTATTGATGACTATTGTAGACTAACTTGGGTTGCCATTTTGAAAGAAAAATATGAAGCATTTGAAAAATTCAAAGTATTTAAGGCTTTGACTGAGAATCAAACAAGAAAAATATTAAAGGCAGTAAGGTCTGATAGAGGAGGAGAGTTTTGTTCAGGGAACTTCAAAGAGTTCTGTGATAAGCATGGGATCAAAAGAGAGTACACAATTCCAAGGACTCCACAACAAAATGGAGTTGTTGAGAGGCAAAATAGGTCAGTACAACAAACGGTAAGATCAATGATGAATGAAAGGAACATACCTCAGACATATTGGGTGGAAGTAATTCATACAGTTGTTCATATTCTTAACAAAGCTCATCTCAGACCACACAGTGACAAGACCCCTTATGAACTTTGGTTTGGAAGACCTGCTTCAATCAAGCATTTTAAAGTCTTTAGGAGTAAATGTTATATCAAGAACAATGATGAAAATATTGGCAAATATGATGACTGGGCTGATGAAGATATCTTCTTGGGTTATGCTACAAATAGTAAAGGGTACAGATGCTACAATAAGAGACTGCACAAACTAGTTGATTGTATAGATATAAAAGTTGATGAAGAAATCCCAGTCAGAAATGTAAGCAGTGCTGAACCAAAAATAGAAGATACAGTTGAAGATGAAAATGAACAAGTCCAAGGATCAGAAAGAGAAGAGTCTGGATCAGATGAAGATACGAATATTCAAACTGACACAAATAAGCAGAAAGAAGCAAAATCACCTCTCAGAATTATTAGAAAGAATCATCCTGAAAATCAGATAATTGGGGATATAAATGAAGGAGTTCAGATAAAAAGGAAATTGATTAAAGACTTAGAACAATCTCATGTTGCCTTTTTATCTATGACTGAACCTAAAATTTTTGAAGAATCTAGCCAGGAAGATAATTGGATTAGAGCAATGAATGAAGAGCTTGATCAGATTGAGAAGAACAATACTTGGGAGCTTGTCCCTAGACCTAAAGATAAGAATGTAATAGGTTCCAAATGGGTGTTCAAGAATACAGTGAATGAAAAAGGACAAGTTAGAAATAAAGCCAGATTGGTCTGTAAAGGATATCCACAAGTTGAAGGTCAAGACTTTGATGAAACTTTTGCACCAGTGGCAAGATTGGAAGCTATCAGAATGTTTCTTGCTTATTCATGTCATAAGAACTTCAAAGTTTATCAGATGGATGTTAAGTCATCATTTCTTAATGGAGATCTAGAGGAAGAAGTATATATGGATCAACCTAAAGGATTCTCATTGGAAGATAATCCTAATTATGTTTGTAAGCTGAAGAAGGCCTTATATGGACTAAAATAAGCACCACGAGCTTGGTATTATAGACTGGACAAATTTCTACAAGAAAAAGGGTTCAAGAAAGCTATTGTTGACAGTAACCTTTATATTAAGTCTGAAGCTGATAATTTACTAGTTGTTTTGGTTTATGTAGATGATATTATTTTTGGCTATACTAATGAATCATCTGTTTAGTGGTTTGCTAATTCTATGCAAACAGAATTTGAAATGTCCATGATAGGAGAACTGTCATATTTTCTTGGCCTACAAGTGAAACAAAGCTCTGCAGGAATTTTTATTTCTCAAGAAAAATATTTGAAAGAGATGTTGAAGAAATTTCAGATGGAATATTCCTCTATAGTTAGCACACCTATGGTGGTTGGTTGCAAGATGAGTAAAGATGATATCTCACCTGATGTTGATCAAAGGACATATCGCTCTATGATAGGCAGTCTTCTGTACATCACAGCATCCTGTCCTGATATAATGCAAGTTGTTGGAATGGTAGGTCGTTTTCAGTCTGCTCCTAAACAAAGTCATTTGGTAGCTGTCAAAAGGATATTTAAATACTTGAAGGGAATAATGACTTATGGTCTATGGTATCCTAGAAATCATAATTTCCAGTTAACTGCTTATTCAGATGCAGACTGGGAAAACTGTGTTGATGAGAGAAAAAGCACCAGTGGAGGAGCATTCTTTCTGGGTGACTCATTAGTTGCATGGCTTAGTAAAAAGCAAGGATCCATTTCATTATCCACTACAGAGGTAGAATACATTGCTGCTGCTACTTGCTGCACACAAATTTTATGGATGATACAAACTCTTGCAGATCTAAAGGTAGCTTACACTGATCCTATTCCAATTCATTGTGATAACACCAGTGCTATTAGTGTCTCCAAGAATCCTGTTCTTCATTCCAAGACTAAGCATATTCCAATAAAGTACCATTTTCTCAGAGAACAAGTTACAAACATAATTGTTCAGCTGAATTATATTCCTTCCAAAGAACAAATGGCTGATATATTTACTAAACCATTAGTAGCGACCCCTTTTGGATATCTTCGTAAAAAATTGGGGGTTATAATTTCTTGTGTCTAATCTATTCACCTGGTTAGGGGGAGTACTTATTGAATATCTGGTGTATTTCCAATATGCTTATAGTCAACAGGGGGAGTATGTTTTGCAACAGATCAGGGGAAGAATGTTTCTTCTTTGACATTGATTTCAAAGGGGGAGAAAAGAGTTCGGGAGGAGAGTCGAGTCTGAATGCATGCGGGTGCTTGTATTGCCATCAATGCCAAAGGGGGATATTGTTAGCAAATATTTAATAGACAACGAATGGAATGACTACAGGAAGAATGTATAGAGGATTGTTGGCATGTTTTACAGGCAGCGTATACTTGTCGTTGATGGCAAGTACAATAGTGATGATGGCTTGAGTACAATAGACAACGAATGGCATGAGTACAGGAAAAATGTACAGAGGATTGTTGGCATGTTTTACAGGCAGCGTATACTTGTCATTGATGGAAAGTACAGTGGTGATGATGGCTTGAGTATAGTAGTGATGATCAGTGGTGCAGTGATAATTGGGGAAGAGAAACAACCATTCTCGTTGGATCTCTTCTGAAATTCCCGATGGTCGTCAGATCTGAATAAGAGCATGTTGAAGAGGTAGGCTCGTAAGGTTTGAGAATCATTTTCTTTTTGTTGGATCTCTTTCAAATTCCTGATAGAACGAAGGTCATTAGATCTGAATGTAGACAAGAAGAGCGCATTGAAGAGGAGGACAAATCTCAGACATTAGATCCAAGCGCAGGACCCGACCATAGTTGGATCAAGGAGAACCTGCACGCTCTTTAAAGTACAAGGAGAAGTGGGCGTACAAAATTCCTAAAGAAGGAGGACTTTCCACTTATGAGTAGGACATGTGGGGATATATCATCAGTTCGCTGACTAGAGAGTCAAAGGAACGATGTTCCCTAACCTCTCAAAATTGCGATATGCGAAATCATGATTTAATCTCAGCCGTCAGATTAAGGTTGAATCTAGACCGTTGATTCTAGTCCATGTCAGAGTTTCAGGGATCGAGAGTTGGAGATGTCAAGTAATATCATCCACAGGAATCCTGATTTCATGATATGCAAAATCGTGACTTAATCACAGCCATTGAATCAAGATCAGATATGGACCATTGATCCAACTCCATATCGGAGTTTCATGAATCGCGACATGAAGAGGGAAAAGAAACAATGCAACAAGAATGCTGAAATCGCGATATGTGAAATCACGATTCAATCGAAACCGTTGAATCAAGATCAGATCTGGACTGCTAATCCAACTCCATATCGGAGTTTCGTGAATCGCGACATGAAGAGGGAAAAGAAATAATGCAACAAGAATGCCAAAATCATGATTCAATCACAATTGTTGAATCAATATCAGATCTAGACCGTTGATCCATCTCCATATCGGAGTTTTGCGAATCACGACATGAAGAGGGAAAAGGAACAATGAAACAAGAATTCCAAAATCGTGATATGTGAAATCGCGATTTAATCGCAGCCATTGAATCAAGATTGAATTTGGACCATTGATCGAAGTCCATTTCAGGGTTTCGAGGATCGAGTGTTGGAGATGTCAAAGAATATTAACATCAAGAATCCCGATATCGCGATATGCGAAATCGCAATGTAATTGCAACCGTCAGATCAAGATGTGATCTAGATCGTTGATACGACTCCATTACGGAGTTTCGTGGATCGGGACTTTGAAGTAACAAAAACACTGAACCTCAAGAATGTCGAAATTGCGATATGTGAAATCGCGGAATGATCTAAACCGTTAGATCAAGTGTTGATCGGAGGGTTACTGTTCCTTCTCACAATTAACTCCTCAGTTTCGAATCTGTTAGCGAAACGGACTCATGATTACTGATTAGTTGGCGTTTCAGTTACTGAGACAGTTTTCTTCCTTTTGCCTAAGGATGTGGGAAGTGGAACCACTGTGAGTGTGTATAAAACAAAATGAGATAGACGGAATGAGGTTGGTCATTCTGTATGAGAAAGAAATCAAACTGTAAGAAAGGGAAAATCAGATAACGCAGAATGAGATGGAGAATATGCACAGTGTGAGATGAAACTCAGGGAAGAGTAACTGATGGTGAAGAAAACTTGAAGCTGAGCAGAATGACAGAAGAAGTTGATGTAGAGCAGACTTGCTGAAAAGACAGAGGAAGAAATGAATTGCAGAACAGTTAAAAGATGACCAGATTTACAGAACAAAGAAAGATTGGTAAGAATTGATGTATCTGTGTAGTTGAATGTTTATTTGTTCATTTATGTTTTATGGAGGTTGGGAGGTTCTCGGGAGGAATGTTGTCCTCAGAGGTTCAAGTGAGAGCTTGAACACAGGAAGTTGTAGCTTCCATCTGGTTGTAGCCAGAGAGACCAGGGTTCCAGGGTGGTGCAAGGGAGAACAAGTGTTCTCTGTTATACAGGTTGGAGCCTGTGTAACTAGAAGTTGGTGCTTCCATCCAGTTGGTGCTAGAACAGTAAGGGAGTTGGTGCTTCCTTCTAGTGGGTGCTAGAGAAACCAGAGAGTTGGTGCTCTCAAACAAGTTGCAACTTGTAAAATAGAGGTAGCAGCCTCACATTGAGTTGGTGCTCAATTATAGATGATGTACAGAACTTAAAAGACTGCCTATCATTTCAAAGAAGAAGAGGTTTTCTCCCTTTATGGGTTTCCTTGTGAAAATCTGTCTCTGTGTATATATTATGTGTGACTAATGCTCTTTACCTTTACTGTCCATATGTTTTATATTGTTGATGATCACTTGAAGAAAGATTAATAATGTTTTAATAGAGTTAAAATTGTTTAAGCTCAATTACAACTGATTCACCCCCCCTCTTAGTTGTCTTAGTAATTTCAACACACAGGAGAGGAGGAGGTGAAAAATCCTTCATAGAATTCAATGGCCACTGGAATTCCACTGCAGGTCTGAGCACCCAAGGATGCCACCCCTTCTTCTGTTGACCTTGCAGAGTGGCCAACAATGTAGCTAGTCGAAATGATCATATCCTCAACTAATAAACTGAAGAAGAGGCTCCAGTAGGCTGAAAGGACTGTAGAGTTTGCAAGGGAGGAATGACTCCTTGCTCAAGAATGTAGAAAACAAGAAGAACATGGAAATATCCAGGTGGAGCACAAATTGGAAAGAGTTCAAGAGAGGCTTGTTGAAGCCTGGCTAAAACTAAGGAAGGTCACACCCCAACTGTTAGAATCCAGTGATGCAGGAGAGTCTGAGCATAAGATCAAATTAATATAGGGAGCATGGTTACAGTTGGCCATTCACACTGAGCATCTAGAAGTGTAGTTATGGCAGAGTTAGAAAGAAGCAGAGAAGCAACCTTAGAAGTTATAGGAGAAAATGGAGAAAATACTATTGCAAGGAAATAATGCTCGAGCAACACTACACAAGCGCACAACTGAGTGCACAAATATATTCCAAGAAGTCAACAACTAGATAGGAATTATCGCTAGGTGCAACTAGAATCTAGAGGAGGTGTGCATGAGAATACAATTGTTGAATGAGGAAGTTACGGTCACTATGGATGCACTAGAGCAACAGGTGAAGTTCGATCAAATTCAGCGAGTGGATAATGAGTTGAATGCTCTATTTGAGGCACAATCTGTAGCCAAGAAGGAGATGCATGACTTTCAACCTATCATTTAGAAAGTGTATATGTAAATGCATTAGGTGGATTCTACAATAGAATTTGAATGGAAATCTCTGGTCGCATCCAAGCCCAAAGGATGTATCACAGATGCGACCTAGTATCTTGTAGCCGAAGCCTCACTCCTTGCCAGGAAGTGGTAGGATAAAGTTGGGAGTTTCCAGGAAGTCAGGAGATGGGCCTTAGAGTTGGTCCTTTCATTTGAAGAGGAAGAGAAAGAGAAAGTGAAAGCATAAGAGGAAAGTAAAGAGGAGAAGGAGGACAAGGGAAAGCAACAATTACTCCTAGGATATGCGAAAGAGCCAAGTACTTGACTCAAGGGTGAGTCAAGGATTGTGGTTGGAGCCTATTGGGCCCTTTGTTTTTATATTTGAGGCTGCACAAGAAGGAATGCAGTCCTAGTTTCAGTTTAACATGAGTTTCATACACTACAGAAGAATCTGGATAGTGGAGAAAGCAAAAGAAACAGAAATCGGTTGTGGAAAGGGACAATGCAATGACAATGAGGTAAAATTAGTTATAACATAACTATAAAGCATACGATCCCAAAGCCAAAATATCCCACTTAGACTATATGTATGAGATGAATATGATTTGAAAGGGTTATATGGGTTAGCTAATTTAGATGAGATAGAGGTGCAGACAGATTACAGGTTATGTGAATGTAATTTGTATACAGGTTTGGCGAAAAGGGTAGCTAGAGCTCTACGACATCAGTCTGGAGCTAAAAGTCTATAACAAAGTACTAATTTGTATCTCTGAGGTTGTATCCGATAATTTATGATGATAATAGATGAGGAAGGACCCAAAATTTTGAAATATAATGTGTCATTTTGTGTTTATGCTTATGAATTGTATCTTTACATACTCCTTTATGCTTGATAAGCTCCATATGATATCTCTGTGTATGAATGTTTTTTGCGACTTAAGTATCTTTAGTTCCTGTATGCATGAGTTCAGATATGTTCTGTAATTATATTATCTTGCACAAGATCATGGTGAATCTTGAAGGTTCTGGGAACCCACCTAAGTATTCTCATTTCCCTTCCCTATCCTTATGTTTTGGTTGTGCTTCGGGTGATACTTTTTCTCTTCGGAGGATTTGAAAATGTCATCTCTCTAGAATACTTAGTACCTTTTGTTGGTAACCTAATAAGGACCCTGGTATTATCAATTCCATGCCAACAAAAAGGGCCCAACAACTACATCCATTGCATCCATTGCATCCACTACGTCCACTGCATCCAAATATGCATCCACTGCATCCACAACTGCCATAGTTGTCAAACGAGTTGAAAATTGTTAGCTGGGATGAATTTCTTCCTCCACCACACAACCTACAGTGCCATATAAATGGTTCGAAGTGTGGGCGCTAGGTGGGCTAGTTCTTGGGCTAAGGCTAGGCGGAGGGGAAAAGTTCTCGGGAGGGATAATTTCCTCCCTGAATGGGCCGCTACCAGGGTCATTGGTGGGAGTGGGGGTGGGGGATTGGGTTTGATGAGGCTAGTTATGGCATTGATCGAGATGACTAGTGATTATGAGGGAAAGCTGAGAGGGGGGGAGTTGATTGTGCCTAGTGAAGGAATTCTGGTACAGTAGGCCTCTCCTGGACTTACCCCTCTCTCTGGGAATGGTGTGATCTTTCACGTGAGGATTAGGCTAGATGAATGATGGAGGGATGACTATGGTCAACCAAATAGGCAGGCGCAAGGAGAAAATTTGTGGGATATCCAAGGAACAATCGAGCCTAGGGAGAAGAGAAGCCCAAGGAGCAGTCGGGAAAAAAGCAGAGGAGGAATGAGAGATCGGTCTAGCGCGTAGGCCTTCATAGTGCTAGACGATTTAATGTGGGTAGGATCCATGAAGTCCGAGGTGACTGCAAGCCTGGTGCAAGTAAACCCAGCCTAGTTCGTGAAAGGCTTCATTAACTTTCCTTTGAGTGCCCAACGCACTTCCATTAAACTTCATTGAGTGTGGTTTATTCAAACTGGAGGGACAAGAGGTTGGTGACATGGATTAATAGCTCTTGGCACTACCTAGATCCACCTGGATCCCATTTTGTTCCACCTATCATCCCATCCGAGAGAGGGTAATCCAGAAGCGCTAGATTCCTACATTGAAGCAATAACTATGAGCTCTGGGACTACCTTGAATAAATGTAGATGTCTTCTTGTTTGTTTACTCCCGCATTTGCTATATTTTCCACCACCTTGTTGGCCTTGCATCTTGTGTATGAGGTGATTAGAGTAAGGGTGGGCCTGAGAAGATCTTTCAGGCTGTTGAGGGGCCCAAGGAGACACCATCTAGGGCTGATTTTCTCTAGGTCCTATCCTGTGATGATTTTGGTGGCACGATTGATGATGAATCTGGAATCCCATTCTATTATTAGACTAGTAAGGTTGTGATCTAAATCCATTTGGATCCCTTTGATTAGTCCCCAGATTTATGCCAAGTTATTTGTGTCATGTCCTAGATTCGCTTCCATTAGGTGCTGTATTTGGCCATCATTATCTCGAATAACAGATCTATACCCAGAGAGATCGGGATTGCCTTTGGAGGAACCATCAAAGTCAACTTTATGGAAGCCTAGGGGAGGAGGAATCCATGAACAGGGACTGGGAAAAGAGGCTTGGGTTTGGTGCTAGGAAGAGAGAGTGGGGGTAAGGGAGAAATTCCAAGAACTTAGAACAAAGGTTTCAGAGGCATATGAAGGGAAATGTTTCAGGGACCAGGGGTGGAGCTTAAGAGTTTCCAGAATTTTCTTGTGTATGTTGGTCCAGAGGATCAGGGGGGGAGGCCTGAGAATGGAAAATGATTTTGTTTCTCTCTTTCCAGAGTTTCCAGACTATGAAGCCAGGGAGGAGTTTCCAAATTCTATTTAGGATGGGACATTTGTAGGAGCCATCCCCCCAGCCTTTGAAAGTATTGATGATGATATTTCTCTCTCAATTGGTTCTTCTCATGCTTTGGGCAGCCTGGGTCCAAATTAGCTCATTGTATGGGCAGTGATTTAGGAGGTGTTCCATGGTTTCTTCCTATTGTTGACACAAGTGGAAGATTGAGGGTCCTATGAAGCCTCTTCTCATGAGGTTGTCCCAAGTTAAGATTTTTTTTTGAACCACTAGCCAGAGAAAGGTGGATATTTTCAGCCAGAGTTTTGATTTCCAGGTTGTTGTCCATATATGCTCTTTTTTATTATTTTGGAAGTTGTCCCGCAAACTGTAGCCTTCTTTGAGTGTGAAGTTTACATTGGGAGTGTACCCCCATCGGAGGATGTTTGGGTCTGTGCTAATCCAAATTTTCCTTTGTTGGATCATTTCTTTCCAATGTTGTAAGTTACAACCTTCTGCCACATGGAGATCCTGAGAAGTCTCTTTCCATTTGCGCCAAGGGGGGTTGATGGAGGTGTTTGCCCAAATATCTGCCACTTTGAGGGAGGGGAGATCCTGAATGTGATATGTATATGATTTTATATTATCCTCATTCTGCAGGGGGGGCATCTTCTTTCAAGAGTCCATCTAGAAGAGTGTACTCTAACCATTTTGAATTTCCCAAAAGGCATGTTCTTGTACTAATAAGTGATTTTTCCATCTAGCATTCCAGATGTTGGATCCCTGGACCTTATCCCACATTCAAATTAGGTGATCTTGAGGAATGTTTGGGGTATATTTTCATTTCCATAGTTGGGCCTAGAGCTCTTATGGGGATTTAAGCCATCACCACCAATTTTTTGTGCCCATTGTGTTGTTTAGTTTGTCTGGATCTTGTAGGCCCAGACCTCCTATGGATTTGGGTTTGCAAATTTTCTCCCAACTGACCAAAACCCACGTTTTATTTGGGTCATGACCATGCTAGAGGTAATTCCTCTAGAGGTTTCCTATTTGTTTTATGAGAGACTGGGGTACAACAAGGGATAAGAAAAGATAGGTTGGGATGGCTTGAAGCACCGATTTTAAAAGAGTGAGTCTAGCTAGAAGGTTGAGGGAGAGGAAAGTCAAGTTGCTAAGAAGGTTGGATATTGAGAGTAGAATGGAATCCCAGGAGATGTTGTGAACAACTGAATCTGAGAGTGGGAGTCCCAAGTATTAAGAAGGTAGGGAGAAGATTGGTGTATTTAGAAAATGTGAGATATGTTGTTGGACTGCTGTCAGCGTGTTGAAGAAGAATAGTTGATATTTGTCTAGGTTGAAGGATGTTCCCGAGGTTTCACTGAAGTCATTGAGAATGGTTATTAACTTATTGGCTTCTTGGGCAATGGGGTTGTTTAGGAGAATGGTGTCAAAGACAAACTGGTTGTGCGAGGCTGTTGGTTGGAGGCCATGAAGATTAGGGCCTTCAATGAGCTATTCTAGATGGAAGCTTTGATGTAGTGACCAAATCCTTCATCCATTATAACAAAAAGGAAGGGGGATAATGAGTCTCCTTGTATTATACCTCGAGATGTGGTGAATGGTTGGGAGGGAACACCATTGACTAGGATTGAGAAAAAGGTTGAGGAGGTGAGGTTCAAAATCCAGGAGATCCAATCATTGTTGAATCTAAAAGCTTCTAAAAGGGATTTCATGTGTTTCCATCTTAGTTTATCAAAAGATTTTGAGAGGTCCAATTTGAGTAAAATACCTAGGGCACGGGTGATTTTGAGAGACTGGATGATTTCGTGGAATAGAATAACACTATCCATTATTTTCCTTCCTTTTACATATCTAGACCATTCTTTGGAGATGGTGAAAGGGAAAATGGGTTTTAGCCTCAGAGCTATGACTTTGGAGATGATTTTGTAGATCACATTACACAACGCTATTGGCCTGAAGTTCTTCGGGTTGGTGACTCTTTATTCCTTGGGTATGAGATTTAGGAAAGTTGAATTTAGTGCTAGAAGGACTTTGTCGGGGATCCTAGATTCCTCGACGACTAGCCACACTTCTTCATGTAGCATAGGCCAACAATGGTGGAAGAAATTGGTGGTGAAGTCGTCTGGGCCTCGAACTTTTCCCTTGGGAATATCTTGCACTGCTTTATCTACTTAAGCTTGCGATATGGGTCGCATTAGGGTCATATTTTGTTCTGAGGAGATTAAGGTTGGCATGTTCTGAGTGATCCTATTAATTGCTGGAGTCCTATCTATGAGGGGTTCTAAAAGTAGATCCTCGTAGTAGTCTCGTAGATAATTTTTTATTTCCCCATGGGTTAGGAAGGTGTTACCTTGTTTTTCATCCATCTTTGTAATGTGATTGATGAAGCGTCTATGGATCATAGACCTGTGGAAAAAATTAGAGTTTGTGTCCCCCTCTTTAAGCCATTGAACATGATATTTTTTCTTCCATAAGATTTCCTCCTGCTTGTATCTTTCTTACAACTACCTTTTGAGGGTATCCTCTTCCTGTTGTTGTTGGGTATTTGTATGACTTGTTTGGATGTTCCTCTTCTGTATATTCAAGTTTTTGTTCTAGTGCTTTTTGGTCATGAAAGATGTTTCAACTTTCCTAATGCTTCTTTATTCCATTGGTGCAACTGGTGCTTGAATTTTTTTAGCCTTTGTTGGAATCTGTAAATTCTAGTTCTATGATGAATATTAGAATTTTCACACCATAAATGGGATAATTTTTGAAAGTTCAGGTGGGATAACGAAAATGTTTCAAACCTAAAGGGTTTGAAATTTGAAGTGGCTATCGTATCTATCCATAGCTGCACTGGTCAGTTGTTAGATCCTACTTTTGGGAGAATGCTAGCTTCAACCATTCAT
The DNA here is from genome assembly GCA_900067695.1 of Picea abies. Classification (NCBI taxonomy): domain Eukaryota; kingdom Viridiplantae; phylum Streptophyta; class Pinopsida; order Pinales; family Pinaceae; genus Picea; species Picea abies. The sequence goes on along the minus strand of CBVK0101044707.1, from coordinate 3,745 downwards.
CCTTCTAGCATAAGGGTTTCCAAGATTAAGAAGAAATCCAATCTACTTGCAATTTGTTGGGGGCCTGATCTCTTGTTGGAACAGGTGAAGGTACCATTTCCTATTTCAATGTCAACCAATTTGATATTATCTATGAGTTTTGTGAGTTTTGAGTTGTCCTGCTCCAGGTGTTTCTTCCCTCCTATTTTTTCCTCAAGAGTGAGGATGATGTTAAGGTCTCCTCCAATTATCCAGCGTTCTTTCCCAACAAGTGATCCTATATAGGACATGCTTCTGAGGAAAATATCTTTTTCTTGGATTCTTTGAGGGTCGTAAGCATTAGTGATCATTCCATATTTTTCAGATACTATTGCTCGATGGTGAAAAGTTATAGTGTTTTTCGTAGAGAGTGCTTGATACATTATCACCGTGGTTGGATTCCAAAGAATGGCAAGTCCTCCAGTTGCTCCTTTCGAGTCTAGAAGGTAATAGTTTATTTTTCTCCATCATCTTTTGAATATGTCCTCCATTGTTTGTCCTACACATGTCGTTTCTTGTAGCAGTAAGATGTTTGGGTATTCAACTTTTATATAGTTTCAAATAATCCTTTTCTTGGATATTCCATTTAGGCCTCTAATGTTCCATGTGACGATTTTCATCATTAACAGTTGTGGGCGTGAGAGAAGGAAATTTTCGAGAGACATTGGATTTGTCTCGAGTTGATCATGTAGTTACTTGCCTCCTTTATCAGTTGTTGAATAGATTTTCATCATCGTCTTCTGTTTTCCTTGGGGATTTTACTAGGATCTAGGTTTGGATCAACACTTATACCTAGCCTGGAAGTTGCTCCAGTTGTAGAGTCTAGGAAGACCTTGTGGACTTTTTTGAGTTGGTCATCCGGGATGGTTTGGAGATCTTTTTTGTTTAATGCTTCTTCTAGCTTGTCTAGATTTATGTCCACCAACTCTTGCTTATTCAACACCATTACCGTATCATCTTCCATCGAAGGGTTCTTTCCTGGGTTCAAAGGGGCTTGAGGTTCTGGATTGATTATCTTCTCTATGCGTGCCTACTACTCTTGCTTCTCCTTGCTTTTATTATTTTCCCTATCTGCTGAGAGATGTGGGTTGGCTAGATCTTCTACCTTTGGAAGGTGATTAAAGGCGTCAAAGGAGTTGGCATTGGAATTGTTCTGCCCCCCTCCTTGGTGGGGTTTCTTCTGAGTTTGATTTTTTGTGATTTTGGACCTGTGTGAACCCATCTTTCATTTTCTCCTCCATTTTTGGTTTGGTTGGGACATTGAGGAGGAAGTCCCTGAAAAGGCACCCATGTTCATGACATTTCCTACAGTGAAATGGTATGTGTTCATAGTCTATGATCTGTTCCCATTCCACATCCTGGTATTCCAGTGTGACCGAACCTGGTAAGGCTTTTGATATGTCCATGTAGACATAGATTCTTGCATAAGATGTGTATTTTCTTTTCTTGGTGGCTTCTGAGGACTTGACATGCCTGTCAAGAGTGTTACACATGCTTTCCAATATCTCTTCTATCCAAAACTCTTGAGGCAGAGAGTAGAGTCAGATCCATACTAGGGTGTAGGCAAAGTTTTCTTTTTCATGTCTAAAGTGGTCCATCCAGAAGCATAAGTACATGCCCGCTAAGTTGTAGAAATATGATTGTTGTAGGAAAATCTACCTGCGGACAAGTAGATCGACCTCTAAGGCTTGACCTTAACCTTAGACAGAAAAATGCTTATCATGGACACTGACTTCCTTTCAAATCTATCTAAGCCTAATGCATGAGAAGGAAGGATGATAGAAGTACCTTTTAACCAACATTTGTCCCTGCATGCTCCGAGTTGCGCTCCAATCCTTTTGTTCCTCAATAAGGTCTGTGGACAAAACAAGATACGACTACTTCCTACTCTATGGACATTAGCTTGAAAACAGATCTACCAATAAATGATAAGTTTATGTAACATCAAACACAAAATAGAAAGAAACAGGCCAAGCTTGTCATATTAATGAGAATGACGATAGCAATACTTACAATCGTAGATGCGAATGCGACAGCTTCGTCAAGTCCTCTTCGTCTAACCCTTTCTTAAAAGATCCACAACTTGGATGACAACAGCTTCAATGATTGCTCTCCTTTGGCTGACTGTAGGTTTCCTCCAAGATCATAAGTTCCACATGCCCAATTCTCCCTCACCACTTATGAGATCATAAGTTTGGTGTAGTTCTACATTTTCTTCCTCCTCTTCATCACCATAGAGCTTGCTTATATAGGTTGGGAAGAGCCTAACCACTTGAGTTATGTTTAGGATTAGTTTGGAACCTCTTCCTAGGATCAGAGATCTTTTGATAGAACCAAGAATTCGAGTTCAACCATATCCCAAGCTCGAATGATTCTCCCCTTATTCTTCTCACCGGGCTAACAACTTACCCAGAATGGAGAGCGCTCCCCCAGAAGGGGCATCAGAGCGCTAGAACGCTTCTGAGAAGGTCAAGGAAAGCGCCAGTGCTTCAAACCTGGGTAGCGCTTCTGCAAAGGGGTGGAGAAGTGCTACAATGCTTATGAGGCTTGTTTGAGGGGCGCCAGCACTTCTTAGGTAGTTTTAGGGGAGAGTTCCTCTTCCAAACACTTGATCAAGAAGCCCTCTTAGGTGCTAAGAGATGTTTGTCTTCAGTGAACCAGTTTCTTCCTTCATACCAAGTACATGAGATGTTTCAAGTACCCCTTCAGTGTCGTCATTGTGATAGGATGAATCAACAACGTTTGCGACACTTGCGACAAGTGAGAGGCATGTGCGACACTTATCCAGTTGAGTGATTTTGAGGTGTAACAGAATGCCCCCCAAAGTATGAAGTCAGAAGATGCGGACTGATGGCTGAAGTACTTTGTAGATGTTCAAGCAAGGGTTTAGACTCGGAGAACCTGACGGAAGCTGCACACAAACATCCAACCAATATCATGACATATTTCAAAACCCAAGGCAGGCATACCTATGCTTGGGAGATTGAGACTTGTAAGGTATGGCTGCCATAAAATACACTGCGGATCCATAATTGTATTGACAAACAGGGGTATAGCCACCAAAGATACAATGTGGATCTATACGGTAGTGACTCAAAATGATCGTAGCCACGAAGAATACATAGTGGATCTACGAGAAGATAAGACATAGCCACGACCAATACAAAGTGGATCTATGTAGCAGTGCATGTGTGTCCAATATAACTCCTACGCAACCTGGGCGAAGCATATATCAAAGTGATGGCGCAACCCAGGGTCTTCATACCAATCCCAATATGGTACGAATCTGACCATGTGAATGGATGTCTTGACGTCGAACATGGCAGAAACCACTTGATTACCGGTCAATGAGGTAAACCGTTAACAAGTGCGAGGGAGATCACCATTAATGTCGATGATTCCCAAGGTACCCTAGTACATTCCAACGAATGTGAATAGATGAGCTGAGGTCAAACACTCGTGGAATCATTCGATCAGGGGTCAATGATGTAAACCCACTGTCGAATGT
>CBVK0101044706.1:0-18630 GCA_900067695.1 Picea abies | reverse complement strand
TTTCCTGAGGTTTTTCTATGCTATCTTGATGTTTGGTTCTTAACAAGTGGATTGGGTTGGTTTTTGTAGTTTTCGCAAGGGATTCTTGTGGTTTTTAGTGTTATGTTGACCGTTTGTAACTACGGACAGGTATTTTCACTACCTGGCATATAGGATAGATATCCATTCCATCATGCACACTTGCATTGCCCTATAACTGTCACTCACATGCCTTAGGTATGAACCCATTTTTTAGTGACATAGAACCCTCCATCTGCTACAAAATGTGTCGTTATCAAATGGTAGAGACTTACCAAACATGGGTGCCCTAGTTAGATCCTCTGGTCCATCTGGTTCCCATGCAGAGATTTTTTCCATAGGACTGGGAGTCCCTTATAGATAATACATGACTTTATGTTGAGCCTCATTTCTCACTCATAAACATGCTAGCATATACCTAGAGGACTCCAAGTCGAGTTTGACTTAAGCACTTTTCTGACTCGTTTTCATAAAGAGAAAATATTGTCGAGTGAACTTGTCTCTTTGACACTCATAAATTGGATTTGAAAGAACGTCTATTTGGTACAATTCTATCCCTTTTTCACACCAAGTATACTAAGATTATGAAATAGGACATTTTTTGGCATTAAGTTGTGATTGCATCTCATGCCCTTGCTTGCAGTATTGAGCCTATTGTCGGTTCTCGCTTTGCATTATAAACTATTTGCCTCAACAGTTTTGCATCATCAACCAAGAAGAGCCTAATTTATATCCTTTGCAACTTAACACCCTATACCAAGGAGGGAACATTACCCTGGGTGTCCATCTCTAGCATGCACCTCCTTTCATTGAGCATAGGTACGTTCCACTGCTGGAACTCGTTTTGCTTACTTGCGACACTTGTTTCCTCCTTTGTATCATAGCATTCATTTGACTATGAAAAAACAAAAAAATACGGGCGAGAAGGGAGTATTATCTTATATTGGCAGTAGTCGTGTCGCCTTTGAACAAAGCACAAAATTTTTTAGTCTACTTTTCATCATAATTTTGGGTTTAGCATGGCCTTAGCAAGTTGAGCTTGTTATAGAGATTTTACTCCCCCGACGGGTTACTCTTCCAGTCCCTATGGAGATTTTTATTGATGCCTCATGTTGGCCCTCGACCAAGTTTTGAGGAAACGTTGATCGTGGTTGACCATTTTTGGGACTTCGATAGGCTGGTCAAAGATGGAGCACCTAGGCGAAGCAGATCTCGCTCATTTTGTGGGTTTTTTGGGTTTTAGGGTTTATGTAACAGGTATGGGATGTCGGCCCATGGGTTTACCCATTCTTAGGCATTTTTATAATGTATAAATAAGTAGCTAGGTGATGTAAGAAGTAGTTACTAGTCATTGATCGGCTTAGTGCATGGCTAGTTGGCTTTGTGCATGAATATGTTAAGGCTTGCAGAGCTAAGTGCAAGTGTTTTGTAAGTGATTTTTGCAGACAAACTATGTAAGGCTTTGTGCCCTGAACTAATTTAGGGAAGGAGGATCTGGCGAGGAGCACGTTGATCTCCTATCTCTTGCACAGTCGTCTATTTGGCTTGGTGCATGTAGGAAGATTGAAAAAGACTAATAAAGAAGAGAAGAGTTGGTGGACATAGCCCCACACTGGGGTGAACCATGTATATCTTGTGTCATTGTGCTTTGTGCAATGTTATTCATGGTGTTTATGTGTTTATTTGCTTAATCTTGATGCATGATAGGTAGATCCATTGATGCTTGGTGCTTTATATATGAATAAATGCTAGATCTGCTCTAATGCTATGTGCTAAATGATTAGATGTGCTTAATCTTGATTACTATTGTGTTGATATGTAATAAGGGTTAATCTGTGAATTAAATAAGAATCATAACTTAATGCATATTATAGGCTAAGTTCTCTACTGAGTGTTGTGATCACAGATCTGTGTCCCGGCTAGGTTGTAGACACTTGAGTCCTGTAACCCCCCTGCCTCTACGTCTGGTGAGACTTCATCTGCTTCACAGGTGTTGCCGAAAGGGTCGGTATTTAGGGTTTTGTTTTTGCAATGTTGAAGCGTTGAACCTTGGGTCTGCCCCTGTGCCAACAAATGGTTCTATTGCCACGGATTGGAACTGTGATTGTTGGGAACTGAAGAAAAGAGAAATAATTGTGCATAGATCTATTGTTGTAGTGCGCAGTAGTCTACTTGACTTGCGAAGCTCTATACTAAGAAAGGAACCTAATCTGAAGAAAAGAGGTAAGATCTTAAAGCTTTATGCTCTGGCAAAGGTAAGAAAAGTGGAAATTTTTTCTTCGAAAGTATGAATCTAGGTATGTTTGATAGATTTTTTCCTAGTCTGAAAACTAGGGCACAACTAGAAGAAATAAGATTTGATTTGAATAAACCTAATAGAGATAGTGAAATATATGTTATTCCTATGAATAGAAATAATTTTTGGACTAACAAGTGGGTGCAGGACCCTAGAAAGAATTTTTGCAGATTGCAGGACCAGCACTGTGATCCCAGTATGCAGTGCAGGAAAGGTTGGGGATCGTTTAAAAGAAAGAGAGGATTGACACTGTGTTATAACTGTAGAAGACCGGGACATATTGCTAAGGAATTCCCTGGTATAGGTCAAATTTGTCTTTGTTGTAAAGCTGTTGGTCATGAGGTTTTGGATTGCCCAAGAATTATTGCTAAAGTTGAAAAGATGAACACGAGACACGAAAACTATGAAGAAGGTCAAGAGACTAAGGATATGTTAGAACACCAAAAAGAATCATAGACTATGTTATTACAGCTGAAAGAAACACTAAAGGATCACAGAGACATCAGTCTACTAGTGATCTTAAAAGAGAAAGAGTGCATAGAAACAAGAATAGGAGACTTCGACATAGATTGTATTTTGGATGAGGAAATACAGGTGAATATCATGCCAGAAAACACTTGGGAAATTTTGGGAAATCCTGATATGGTACCTTCATTGGGAAGCATGGGCTTGTTTAAAGGAAATATGATAACCCTATGTGGAAAAGTTACTAATATACCTATTATTGCTCATGGAACATCGACCGAAGAAGAATTTGAAGTCATTAAGTTTGTTGAGAACAACGCTCCTTTTGCACTTTTGTTAGGAAAGACCTGGATTGAGAAAGATCAGATCCGAAGGAAAGCAGAGGAGGAAGCCACAGAAGAGAAAAAACAAGAATTTAGGGACTTCATAGCCAGAAAAATAGAGCGACTAATAAAAGAACAAGAGGACAAGTCGAACCAATAGAAGGCAAGAGAATTAGCTGTCGAAATTGAAAGAACACAAGAAGATTTAAAGAACATGTCCATGTAGGAAAGAAATGTATCCACCTTGTAAATAGTAAGAGAAGAGGTATTACACTTGAACCTTTCGAAAGAGCCTCAGCAGTGTGAAGTTACTATGCTAAAAGAAGATAAGAATAATAATGGAAAGAGGACACCAGAGACTCAGATCGTAGGAAAGAAGGCAAGAAATCTCAGTAAGAAGAAAGAAAAGTTAGAAAAATTGCAGGAGGTTCTAGAAAGGACTTCGCAGAAGGCAGGCTTATAGAACTTGAACCTCGTCGGAATAGAAAAACCGCGCAAAATGGCACTTCGCCTCGGTAAAGCTATATGACCATTGGAGGCATCCCGACCATTAGAATGATGCTCTGGAATGGCTAGAAACACAGTTATTTCCAAAAAGATTTCCATTGGACAATTGAGATTGCACCATAACAAATGGAATCGTATTGATTAAGGCATTCCTGCCCGTTGGAGTAATCCGTTATGACATTGCTTATTTAACCCGTCGGACGCTGCACCGGGACCACTCTTTGAAAACCGATATATCTGAGCTAGCAGAGAAGTGATTGCATACCGCGTTGTATTGTCTAGACCTCGCCATTGATTCGATTACCTTGAGTGTCCATTTGCCTACCCGAGTTATTTTATTACAAGTGTGAATGTCGAGCGAGCATAGCGTGCTAAATAAATCTGTAGAACAGATCTTGATCGACCTCATGGATGAGAAAGTCATATCTATAGGTATACATGCATCATCGACAGGCGGATTGCAAGCATCCCCCTCGACTGTACATCGATCTAGTCGAACCACGACCGAGAAAAGAAGCAAGCACTACGATGATCTGGCGAATGAGAAGCAGATCTCGTCGGTCTTGTCGACTATATCCCGCCTTTGGCTGGCGCAGTTAGTCTTGATAATGTCCCGCGTGGTTTCAAGTACACGCTAATCACTGCGTACCTCCCGAAGGGGATACGCGTAGTCAGACCGCAGTTGGGACTGATCCCAACTCTCAAGATCAATGATTTCAACCTAGGAGACCAAAAGAACTATGCGATGCTCTCATCGCATAGGTACCTAATGAAGATGACTGGGAAGAATCCCAAGATAGTTCCCCAGTCGTGGATCAAGTATATTGCGGGATCGACGATCTTAAATGTCATGAAGATCCCCCACTTCGAAATACATCAGGAGGTTAACGTGTGCGTTAAACTCCTCCTGTTGTGCTACCATGGAGGCTATCTCTGGTTAGATAGACACGTGACTGTGGATCTGGCATTGATCCACTTGATCACTGGATTGAGCATGCAAGGACCAGACCCTCACCAGTTCTACCCAGGAAAGACATCAGATTTTTCCTTGGCCCATCACATCAAGGAGGCTTATGGCGATGTAAAGAAGGGGAAGTGAGGCTACAAGGTAGCCTCCATCCAGGATGGTGCAGTGCACCTAGCTTGTCAGTTGATCATTGGCAAGCTCGTCAGAAAGAACTAGCTGACACAGGTCACAGGGTTCGTAGTTGACCTCACAGGGAAGCGTGTCGAAGGGATGCAGATGAACTGTGAGAGCTACCTCATCAACGAGCTAGAGAAGGACTGTTGCGAAGCGCAGGACCAAGGATACGAATTTCACTTTTGTTGGTTGTTGATTCTCATTGCATTTGTCACTTGGAATATGCTAGAGGGAGTGACATTCCCTGAAGTCGATCCATCAAATACATTGGCCACAAGGTTCACCACCTAGTGGTATACAAGCGATATGGCGAAGCAATGGCAATCAAATGCGATGTTCCACGCTTACTACCTACAGCTGACGTGCACCATTGAATCATCCCCTGAATGACCCCGAACACCTTGCATACATACAGGCCTCTAGCGAAGTTCCACGTAGATCGACACTTCATTTACATCACTGTGTGTAGGGACAAAAGAAAGGAGGAGCTGCAGTCCTACTACAAATTGATCGATGAAGACATGGAGGAGATAACCAAGGAATGACCAGTCGAATTACTTGTACCGGTCAAAGATGAAAAAATCTCTGACCTCGACATCATCAGAAGTCCTTTGGTCACCCGGACGGAGTATGATGGATAGAGAAATGTAAAGAAAAAGAAGAGAAAGGAGGAAGTGCAGGACATAGGCAGTGAAGAGAAGGACAACGCATCGGAGGAAACTATGCATGACTCACCTGCAGGAGGAGGAGGCAACGAAGTAGACCAAGAGGAGGAAGGGAAGAAGAAAAGAAAGAAAAGGACTAAGTGACACCACCAAAGGATCCCCTTACAGAGGCCGAGACATCAAAGAAAAGGAAGGTTTCTCCACAGAAACCCTCAGCGCAGAAGAAGACCCGAGCCAATAAGCCTCAGTCATAGAATGTGCTCACAGTGGACGATATCCAGCTCATCATCACAGTTGTAGAAGATTCCTCAGAAGACATCTTGCAGAGACATGGATAAAAACAAAATTCGATGTATGACAAAATAGAGAAGGAGCTCAAAGACATCCAGCAAGCTATCCAGTCGAGTTGTGCAGTGTCTACTGTGCCATCTTCAACAGAGAGTGTAGAATTGGGGGATGAGCCCACCCAATTACACAGATTAGCCAATACAACATAGACTCGACTTCTTTGAGTTCAAGAAGAAAAGGAGCAAACTATAGAGGCCTTGAAGCAAGAAAAGGAGGAGGCCTTAGAGCAACTTCGGGTTGCACAGGAAGAGAAAGATGACCTTTGGGCAAAGTTCGAAGAGGATAAAGAGAAAATCTAGAAAGAGAAAAACTAGATGCTTGCGGATTAGACTGTGGTCAAGGAAGCAGTGATTAGAGCACTTCACTCTGTCGGGATTGACATAGATGGAAGAAGAGACAGTCGAGAGCCAAGTGGGGAAGCTCGTTGAGGCCATTCAGCAGCTTCAAGCAAGAGTAGCAGAGTTAGAACTTCAAGAAGTGTCGAGCACTCCGCAAGAAGTGAGAGATCAGAGGGAATAAATTGCCATGAGTGCAGTAGAAAGAATCAGGGCGTTGGCTTCAGAATGTAAGCAACTAAGTGCTCGAAGTGCACATACCTATGAGCACCTTGCAGAAGACCCGAAGTTGAGGACATTAGAGGCACAACTCCAGGAGACAAAGCAACAAGCGTCGATTGTGCAAGCATAGATGAAGCTGCTTACTGAAGTTGAGAAGATGAAGAGATCATAGGAGCAGTGCGCAGTTCAACAAAAGGTCACTGCCATCTAGAGCAGAGTTATGGAGGTGACATAGAGACTCCAGCTGGTGCAAGACGAAGCCTGCACACTTTTTGAAGAGATTGAGGGACAAGGATCATAGTTGGAACATGTGGTCGCAACAGTGGAACAATGCCTGGAAAGCCCTATCACTGAGTAAGTAATTCAGAATTTCTCCGAGCAGGAGGCTCTGGCGAAGCAGAAAGTCGAGGCAGCTTGAGGCCTTTGAACCAGTATTACCCAGAATAGAGTGACTCGGGACGAGTCACAAGTGAGTGTTGGGGGCCTATTGGCCCTCGACCAAGTTTTGAGGAAACGTTGATCGTGGTTGACCATTGTTGGGACTTCGACAGGTTGGTCAAAGACAGAGCGCCCAGGCGAAGCCGATATCGCCCATTTTGTGGGCTTTTTGGGTTTTAGGGTTTATGTAATGGGTATGGGATGTCGACCCATGGGTTTACCCATGCTTGGGCCTTTTTGTAATGTATAAATAAGTAGCTAAGTTATGTAAGAAGTAGTTACTAGTCATTGATCGGCTTAGTGCATGGCTAGTTGGCTTTGTGCACGAATATCTTAAGGCTTGCAGAGCTAAGTGCAAGAGTTTTGTAAGTGCTTTGTGCAGACAGACTGTGTAAGGCTTTGTGCTCTGACCTAATTTAGGGAAGGAGGATCTGGTGAGGAGCACGCAGATCTCCTGTCTCTTGTGGAGTCGTCTCTGTGGCTTGGTACATGTAGGAAGATTGAAAGAGACTAAAAAAGAAGAGAAGAGTTGGTGGACGTAGCCCCACACTGGGGTGAACCACGTATATCCTATGTCATTGTGCTTTGTGCAATGTTATTCATGGTGTTTATGTATTTATTTTCTTAATCTTGATGCGTGATAGGTAGATCCATTGATGCTTAGTGATTTATATATGAATAAATGATACATCTGCTATGATGCTATGTGTTAAATGATTAGATGTGCTTAATATAGATTACTACTGCGTTGATCTGTAATAAGGGTTAATCTGAGAAGTGAATAAAAATTATAACTTAATGCATGTTATTGTCTAATTTCTCTACTGAGTGTTGTGATCACAGATATGTTTCCCAGCTAGGTTGTAGACACCTAAGTCCTGCAACCCCCCCTACCTCTACCTCAGGTGAGAATTCATCTGCTTCACAGGTGTTGCTGAAAGGGTTGATAGTTAGGGTTTTGTTGGTGGATTTTTTAAGCGTTGAACCCTGGGTCTGCCCCTGTGCCAACACCTCCTCCATCTCATAGTTTCATCATTGAGTCTATGTTTCCAGAGTCTTCCATGTGTCTCATGCTCTTGTTCAAAGGATGTCTATCAACCTGTGTCAGCCATTCCTCAGAACTCTTAACTTTGCATGACAGCCATACCTTCATTTTGTCTAAGAATCACATGAAGTTGTAGTTCTATTGTTCACCCTGGTCCTGCTTTCCTCATTGTTAGGTAACCTTGAACCCAGCAGTCAACATTTCATCATTGTTCGTTGACTGGGTGGTTTCCCTTGTGTTCGATGACAAGACATCTATTCACGCATTGGGATTCATGCAATGTCTTGGATGCCATTAGCCTTATTAGTGCTTTCCTCACCTTTGTTAGTAGTTTTCCTCATTGGTTGCTATTCAGAGGGTCATTTCATGTACCGTTTTCACTTGGCACATGTGAAAAATGCACGGGGTCATTGGTTCATGAACATGTTCTTCGTCTGATTTCCTCCAAATCATCAAGCTCCTGCTTTGTACCTCGTGTTGAATGATGAGAGATGACTTAATTCTCTCCTTTAAGCAGGTCTCCTTCCATCAAATTCATCTCATCTATTCTAGAAACGAGACCTAGAGTCCTATGAGTACCTAGAGGCTTGCAGTCATTAGTGGCAATTTCTCTTGCCATCAACAATTGGGAATACATCAATGTCTCCTAATCAATGGATTCTTCGAGTGTTCGACCTCGACTCCTTTATTCACACTTGTAAGAATGTACTTGGTGCCTTGATACCTACTTTCATCATCAGTAGGTTGTCTCGCATTTGTTAACGGTATACCTCAATGATCGATAATCAGACAAAGTCTCATTGTGTTCGAACTCAACTCCTTTATTCATGTGATGTAGACTTGCACCTTTGGAGGATTGTGTAGAAGACTTGAAGACATCAATATGTAGCTGCAACTTTCCTGAGTTGTTGCTACCTTTTCATTGTACCAATACCTGTATGACTTCAGTGATCATGGGAGATCAGATTGTACTCCATTGTATACAAATATATTTAGATTGATTTTGAGACTGGTTTTACTGGGCCTTGTTCGTGACTATGACATCCTTTGGCATGTAACTACATTTGTATTTGCCTATTCATGGCCATGGATAGTTGTTTGTTATATTTTCACATGGATCTGCAGTGTAATTCAAATTGGCATCCATCTATGCAAAGTCAGTACAGATTGTAATGAGCAACTAGTTCTTCCATCTCAGTCCCCATTAATCCACTTATGGGTTTTTATAATGTATTTCAGTCATCGTAGATACTCCTCTAACCTCACACATTAGGGGGCATATGTTATAGCAATATTTTCCTCACCCCATGCAATCTTGCATAGAAGGCCTTTTTCCACTTCCCTATGGAGGCTTGAAGTCCCCTTTTTACAAATCCCAAAGCTAAAAATATAATTTTTCCACATATACACACCTTGCCTACTATACAACATGCGTATACGTAGGTTGTACCACTACAACCCGCGTACATGAGGAAATGTGCCCAAAATTGAAAAATAGTGTCGGGTTTCCATGTCACGTCACAATATCAATGATCCTTGACCTTCCATATATTGAAAACGTTCTGAATCGACCCTTCAGTTCCACTTGAAGGAAATAAATGGGCAAAATCCAAGCTATAGAAAAGAGGAGAAAGAATTCAACTTTGAGAGAAAAGTTACTATGGAGGATTTATTCACTTCACATTGAGTCTGGATCCCTTTATCCTTTAAGTCTGAACAGATTGTTCAGCCCCCAAGCTCTTCCCTTACTCATTGAGAACTTCATTGTCTCTCTTGCATGAGCTTTCCTTTGGTGGAGGATTGAAGTGGTGGAGGCCCAACTGGAAGGAACTTAATTTCTCGGTTCTGAACCGTGCCAACATGGAAGTCTATAACTCATTCACTTATGTTGATTATATCTTAATAGAAATACTCTTTTCTCATCCAATTAACATCTCGCAAATATTTGAATTATTATTCCATGGGCATATTTGTTATGAATGTTGATTAATTATTCTATTGAATGTGCTAACATCATATATTATCACCGTATGCTTTTATTGCTTGGTTGTTGAGGACTAGTTGCAGGTATATTTCTTTGGGTTAAGTGCTCAATGGTGGACTTCATCGAACCTCTCAACGAGGTAGGCCTTTTATCTTGTCCTGCTAGCATATTTGTTTATATAGCATACTTGAGAGTAGAGTTGATTTCTGCAGTCATTTCTGTCTGTTGTGGTTTACCCCTAGCCATAGAGATATTTTCCTCGTAACAGGGATGTAGCACACCCTTTCAACTACTAACCACTTTGTACATAACTCATACAAATGTTATACAAAGTATATGCATTTAAACAAATAAACACATTCAAGTTCAGAGTAAACATATTATCTCCTGCTATAATTAACAATTCATAGTGTTTCATAATAATTCCTATACACAGCGGAAATCATGATAACATCAGTAGTAGAGTCATGCAGAAACATGAATAAAACATAAACAGATACTTATCTTATAACAGTGGTAGAATCCACCAACCAAGTGCAGGCCTACCACGAACCTCCCAGCCTTAGACCGCACTTCTCATCAGCTCAGCAATGGGTCCCCCCCGAGCTGGGACTAAGCTCCACCCCTAGGCAAGGAATCCTAGGCTAGGCTGAGGTTACAGGGGAAACAACACATAAAATCTGGAAGGATTCTTCCCAGGATGCCATCTTATGCTCACTACTATCAGACTCTCATTCCCCACATGCCTGTTCCACCCGGGAGTATACACCTTCACAAGCATAGTCCATCGGTGCTAACCTCCCTCTCTGGGTCTCGGCAACAGGACGGATCAGGAAGTCTCAGAGCCTAAAGCTGGTGCTGGACACTCTCCTCTTCCAACAACATCCACCTCCCTCACCTAGAGAGACATCACACACAGGCTCAATTACCACCTGCATTGGACAGCAAATCACGTGCATTCCCTCTCTACATGTCCACTATAGTCAACCGAGAATACAGACTCAGACTTCTCAAACAAGCTCAGCAATGGCGGCAAGGTCTCTCGGTGTTGATTTTCGGAATTGTGTGAGAAGCAATTTCCGCAGGGATTACACAGAATCTCTAGTGCAGAATGGGGAGGATGAATCGAGCTTATTAGAAAGTGAACACAGTCTTCTCGGCTCTCAGAACAGAGGGTGTACACAGATTTGCAGAGACAAACACATGCTTTTTCCCCGTTTCAGAATTGCACGAGGGTCTCTTGCAGAGGTCACACGGTTCACGCTCAGGACAGCCCAGGGTCAAATGGAGGAGAGAGAAAAAAAAAACCCAACACGACTCGTCTCAGCCTTTTATTGCATGCACCGGGGTTGACACTTATCACCCATGTGACTGCATGCGTTCCTCCCATCATTTGGAAAATCACCTGTCCTTCCAAAAGGACTTAGGTTAAAACATATAATGCACATATCTCTTGGAACAATATTAAAGTATTATTCCCAGGCTTAAGCCCCCTAGGCTTAGCCCCTAGGCTCAACACTTAGCCCCTTTTCCCACCTTCATCCCTTGATTCCTTGCCCACTCTGTGGATGCTTAGCCCCCCTTCACTCATTCATCGTGGTCGGTTTGCACATGGCGGTGTTTATATTTTATTAATTGTTCTGCTTGATTACATTTACAACAGCAGGCTCCTGGCCTTCAACACTCAGGCTCCCTGGCCTAATCAAACACATAAGCCTCCAGCTTATAAAAACTTGGCTCACCAGCCTACGAATCATAATTACAATTTCTTTCAGAACATGGTTTACAATGGGGCTCGGCCTTGGGGACACTACAATCCCCCTCCCCTTATTTTTGGACTATCCTCGGTGCAACTTTACACAGCATCTGCAAGATTTTCAAAAAATTTCAAAAAGATGCGGGTACTCTACCCGCATAACATCTGCATGCTCCCATGTCACGTCCTTAGGACCGTACCAGGTCCACTCGACCTTTACAAGCTCTATAGCTCGATTCTGGAGCTATTTTCTTTTCCTATCCAATATGCGCACAGGATGCACTTGCAGGACACCTTCTGGTTCCACCTGAAACACATTCCAATCGATAACATGATTAGCATCAAGTACATATTTCTTAAGCAGTGAAACATGAAACACATTATGTACAGTCATAGATGCAAGTAATGCAAGCATGTATGCAACCGGCCCAATCCTTTCCAGGATCTCAAATGGCCCACAAAATCTTGCTGCCAACTTGGCGCAACTTCCCAGCTTCAGGGAACTCCTGTTAGTTTTCACTTTCAGGAAAACATGGTCACCCACTTTGAATTCTCTATGGGTTCTGTTACTATTAGTGTAACTTTTCTGCCTGTCCTGGGCATCTTTTAGATTATGTTTAATTTTTATCATTTGATCTTCCATCTCTTTGAGCAGTTCATGCCCAACTACTACTCTGTCAGCTGGATTATCCCAGCTCACTGGAGTGTTGCATTTTCTTCCATAAAGTGCTTCGAATGGGCTCATCTTCAATGATGCATGATACCCATTATTGTAGGCGAATTCTACCAAATGCAGGTAGTCTTCCCACCTTGATGGTTTATCCATCACATACATTCTCAACATGTCTTCTATTACTCTGTTCACTCTCTTTGTCTGTCCATCAGACTCGGGATGATACACTGTCCTAAAGTTCATATTCGTTCTAAATCCTTTGAACAATCCTTTCTAGAAATTCGAAGTGAATTTTGGCTCTCTATCAGACACAATTGTCTTAGGAATTCTGTGCAAGCGTGCAACTTCTTTTAAGAAAATGTTAGCAATATTTGTTGCTCTGTGGGTGGTTTTCAATGGAATAAAATGGGCAACTTTAGTAAGCTTGTCCACCACCACCATGATTGAATCATGTTGCTTTCTTGTTCTGGGCAATCATGTGATAAAATCCATTGTTACCACGTCCCATTTCCATTCATGAATAGGTAAAGGCTGCAGAAATCTTGCTGGGTGCCTATGCTCAGCCTTAACCCTTTGGAACTCCATACATATGGCGATGTATTCAGCGATTTCTTTCTTCAAACCCAGCCAAAAGTAATGGCTTTTGACTATTTCCATAGTCTTTTGATATCTAGGATGTCCAGCATAAGCCACGTTATGCATCTCCTTTAGAATTGCTAGTTTCAACTCTCGGACATTGGGTACATACACTCTGTTTTTATACAGAAGTAAACCATCAGCTCCAAAGGTGTAACTTTCCTTGGTCTGTGGTCCCTCACACTGCTGTAGCTTTGCTACAAGACTTTTGTACTGCAAATTAGTATTTGCAGCTTCTAAAATTCTGTCTTTCATCTCAGTCCTGTACATGCTAATGGTTGCAGTATGTAATTCGTGCACTTTTCTGCTGAGTGCATCAGCCACCTTATTTTCTTTCCCTTTGATATGCTTGATATCAAAGTCATATTCGCACAGAAACTCCAGCCATCTGATTTGCATGGCATTTAAGTTCGGCTGATCAAATAAATACTTCAAACCGTTATGGTCTATTCTCAACTCGAATCTCTTGCCCATGAGGTAATGTCTCCATTTCCTCAAGGCGTGGACGATTGCTGCCAGCTCTAAATTGTGAGTGGCATAATTCTTCTCATGTTCCTTCAACTTTCGGGATTCATAACAAACTACAAATCCCTCTTGGCTGAGAACTCCTCCTAGCCCCTCCTTACATGCATCTGTGCACACTACGTAATCCTTGTTTGGATCTGCAATCTTCAGGATTGGAGCACTGGTTAGTAGTTGCTTCAATCGTTGGAAGCTACTTTCACATTCTTCAGTCCATTAGAACTTCTTCTCCTTCCTTTGCAAGGAAGTGATAGAATGAGCTCTCTTTGAGAATCCGGCTATGAACCTCCTATAATAGCCTGCCAGACCCATAAAAGATCCAACTTCTTCCACATTCCTTGGCATTGGCCATTCTCGAATGGCCTGTACCTTTTCAGGATCCACAGCGATCCCTTCTTAAGATATAATGTGTCCCAAGTAATGGATCTACCTTTGGTAAAATGAGCACTTGCTCAGTTTTGCGTACAGCTGGTGTTCTCTCAACACCTGCAGCACCATTCTCAGGTGTTTCTCATGTTCTTCCTCTGTCTTGGAATACACCAAGACATCGTCCAGGAAGACTATGACAAACTTGTCCAAATAATCTCTGAACACTCCATTCATTAAGCACATGAAAACATCAGGTGCATTTGTCAGTCCAAATGGCACCACTGTGAATTCATAATGACCGTACCTTGTTCTAAAGGCGGTGTTGCCAATGTCCTCATCCTTTATTCTCACTTGGTGATATCCTGATCTGAGATCTATTTTTGAAAATATTTTTGCATCTTTCAACTGATCAAAAAGATCATCAATCCTTGGCAGAGGATACTTGTTCTTGACAGTGACCTTATTCAACTGTCAAAAATCAATGCACAACCTCAAGAGGATACTTGTTCTTGACAGTGACCTTATTCAACTGTCAAAAATCAATGCACAACCTCAACGTCCCATCTTTCTTCTTCACGAATAGGACCGGGGCTCCCCACGGTGACACACTGGGGCGAATGTAACCATTCTTTTGTAGCTCTTCGAGCTGCAATTGCAACTCTTTCAGCTCTGGTGTACTCATTCTATAAGGAGCCTTCGAAACTGGAGCTGCTCCAGGCATCAAATTTATAGAAAAATCGATGTCCCTCCTCGGAGGTAGTCCAGGTACCTCCTGAAATACATCCTTGAACTCCTTGAGTACTTCATGGTCTTCCATATTTGAGACTACATCTCGAGATGCTTCTTCCACCCGAGCTGCATATAATTGACAGCCTTTCCGGTAACATTTCTTCAGCTGCATGGCTAAGATTTCCCTCACAGCCACGACTCTGGGAATTCCTTGGACTATTACCTGATTTCCCTCTTCGTCCAGACATGTAAATCTCTTGTTACAGAAATCCAGAAGGGCATGGTGCTGGTCCAACCAGTCCATCCCAATTAAGCAATCGTATGAGCCTAAAGGCAGAATGTTCAATTCATCCTTAGTGCTCATTCCTTTCATGTCCACTGAACAAGACTTAACTAATTCAGTGACCTTCCTCTTGGTTCCTGTGGCCAACTGAACTAACCAAGACTTCTCATGTTTGTTTCTTGTTAGATGCAAACTTTCCACTACTCTAGGATCTACATAACTATGGCTAGCCCCTGAATCAATTAAAATAACAAGTGGTCGGTTGATGATTGTACCTTCCACTTCAATCATGTGTGACTGAAATTATTCTTGCTTGTTGTCCAGGGCTGCGTAGATCCTCGGCATTTTGCTGCCCATATCCTCCACTATTTTAGCTTGTTGAACAGTATAGACAGTTCTTGCCTTACCATTTTTATGGGGACAATCTCTGTACTTATGGTTTCCTTGACAGCCCCAACACTAAATGGGTGTCGGTCTTTGTCTTTGTGCTCCCTCTTCAGTCATTCTTGGCTCTCTAAATGATGGTTGCCCTTGAAGATGATTTCTGAGGAAGGAAGGCTTGTTTCTCTTCTGCCTCTGTTCCTTCTTAAACCTCTTTTGGTCATCCCAAGCCTTCCGAAAGGTAGGTTTTTCTCTTTGTTGTTCGTATAAGCATTTCACCCTTCTTATTGTTTCTTCCATAGTCTTAGGATCATCATATTGAATCTTGTCACCAATGGAAGGTGGCAGTCCACTTAGATACCTCTGAATCTTGACAGCCTCGTCTTTGATGAATGGAACATACTTCAGTAGTTCCAAAAAACTTCGTTCATACTCATCAATAGTCATGCTACCTAGCTTGAGTTCGAAGAACTCCTTCATCTTTCTGTCATAGTATCTTTTAGTCAGGTATTTCTTCTCAAAATACCTCTTAAATTCCTTCCAAGTGACCTCTTTCTCTCTGATGTGCTGCACCTGCACAAACTGATCCCACCACATGGATGTTTTTCCTTTCAGTTGGTACATTGCAATTCTTCCTTCTGCATGGGCAGGATAATTCTGCAGTTGGAAGTATTTCTTCATGCCAAGCAACCATGTCTCGGCATCTTCTTCCTTCTTATGTTATCCATCGAATGTTGGAGGCTTAATTTTGTTCATCTCCCCTTTCAATTCCTCCTTTCCAGATTTTTTATGTTTTATGGTAGGGGACGGGCTTGAACTACTGTGTGTCTCCCTGTCAGAATGTCTTTGGGAGTGACTAAGATGTCGGCTACCACTCCTCGACCTACTTCCTCTCCCATGGGTTATGCGACTCTCCATCTTACTTGAGTCTCTTCCCTTCTTGAGTTTCTTCTCTATTCTTTACAGGTTCTTCAAAAATTTTAAGTTTAATTCACCCTGTCGATTCCTGACTTTCATGAGCTTTCGACTATCAGCTAAGGGAGCCTTGGCCTCTCTTTGCAATCCTTCAATGATTTTCATTATGTGTCCTTCCTTATCCTTTTGTTTTCCATGCCCATTGGAGTTCGATCCTTCGACTCCCAGATTAACATCCTTTCCTTCCTGTTCGTCTTCTATTTCAGGGGTAATATGCATTTTTCCCCACTCCATACTCGACGTTGTTTAACTGGAGTCCTGACCTCCGTTGAACTCTGCACACGCACTGTGCAATTAAATTTGAATTTTGTCAGGCCATTACTCCTTCCGGAACAATTCATAACATTTACAAGCCAATACGAACAAAAACGAAAGACATTTTGATTCAAATAATTTTTCTGAGTTCTCGTTCGACTCTGCAATTTCAGGACTTCATTTTTTGGGTTTTCGAAGCTTTTTTTTTCGGCATTTCGGGACTTTCGGGACTTCGGGTTTCAGTCCACGAAGATCCAACAATTAAATATTCATAACCAGAGTCACCCTTTTTGCAACTCGTGATCTTGCGAGTTCGTGAGTCGAAGACCCTCGACTCATTTCCTCTAACCACCGATACTCGAGATGCGACATGGGTATGACTCCCTCCTCGCTAGCATCTTCTACGCATGACCGTAGTCTAGGGCTAAGTGCTAGCACTCTTCACTACTCGCACCTTCGTGAGTTGTGGCGTCCAACCCTGGTACCTCCCTTTCAAAAAACCCCGAGAAGCGATGTTGACTTTTCTCCTCTCGTTCTCGCTACCTCGCGACTTCGCGAGTTTCAATGTCGAGCTCCCATGCCCTTATCTCGCAAGTCCCCGAAATCGTGAATTACTTCATTCTTCGGGCCCACAGCACAGTTGTCTCCCTTCGCCACCGTGGCATGTGGTACGTTCAGGAGGGTCCACATCGCTTTTAACAACGTCATCGAGTCCCACCACTCTCGCCTGTCTTCTCGACTCACTGGCATGCGGTACACATTCATGCGTCCAAGTCCAATCCAAGCATGGAATCCAACGGTCAAATTCCCTGCTCAGATCAACGGGTAGATATTTTGGCATTTAGGGGTTTCGGGTGTCGAAAGTTCGTGCATCCACACATCTTGAACTTCCATTTGTCGAAATCCCGAAATCACTGTCTACTAACTTACCTGATCCTACGGTCAAGTTCTTCTCCCCACGATCTACAGTGTAGATTGTTTTCAGGATTTTGGGGTTTCGAAGGTGTTCACCTCTTCTCACCTCCCATCTCCCAAAACGTCAATTTCTTCCTCACATCAGACGGTCATTACAGACCCGGAGATTCCCCGAAGGAATCTCGTCCGTTCATCGGGACTTAGCCACATGCTAACATCTCGATATTACAGGTCGGGACTTATCAAGGTGAGAGTCTGATTTCTTGCCAACGGAACTCCCAAATCCCCGATCCCCGATTTCCCGAAACGGGTAATCTCACGACACGTGGCCTCCGTCATTTGGACGATTCAGATCTATTTCGGGATTTCCACCATGGAAAGTCTTGATCTCTTGTCATCAGGACTCTCGATCTTGCGATTCCTGATTTCCCGAAATGGGAAATCTCACGACACGTGGCCTCCGTCATTCGGACGGTTCAGATCTATTTCGGGGCTTTCGTCCTTAATCACTGGGGTTTTAACCCTCAGATATCTCCTGACAGATCCAATGGCTGTCGGGTTTTCTAGCCGAGATATGACGGCTCAGACGGTTCCTAACTAATTCGGGATTTCGCGTATCGCGATTTCCACACTCCTGTGCAATTTCAAAAGGATTTAAACCCGGTGCACACTTTCTATATCTAACGGTCACGAGGGTTCACCTTTCCCCCCGAACAGATCCTAAAGCTCCTACACTTACGATGTGGAGTTCTCTCTCCCTGTGGACTTATACCACACTGGTTGCGGTTTCATAACGCCGCTATACCTCCTGAGCTTTAAAACTCGTCAAGTAACTCCTTGACATTTTGGAGCAAACCAGGGTACGAAATTGGCCTTCCAGACCCAATTTCCCTTCGCATTCTCGGTCTAAAGACCGCTCCACTGGCCCATCTAGGCTCAGTGTCGAAACCTGGGCTCTGATACCAAACTGTAGCGCACCCTTTCAGCTACTAACCACTTTGTACGTAACTCATACAGATGGTATACAAAGTACATGCATTTAAACAAATAAACACATTCAAGTTTAGAGTAAACATATTATCTCCTGCTATAATTAACAATTCATAGTGTTTCATAATAATTCCTATACACAGCGGAATCATGATAACATCAACAATAGATTCATGCAGAAACATGAATAAAACATAAACAGATACTTATCTTATAACAGTGGTAGAATCCACCAACAAAGTGCAGTCCTACCACGAACCTCCCAGCCTTAGACTGCACTGCTCATCAGCTCAGCAATGGGTCACCCCTGAGCTGGGACTAAGCTCCACCCCTAGGCAAGGAATCCTAGGCTAGGCTGA
>CBVK0101044704.1:0-14076 GCA_900067695.1 Picea abies | reverse complement strand
CACGACGCTCTTCCGATCTCACTGGTCCGATAAAGAGTTAGAGGGAAAAAAAAAATTAAGGTATTATAGGGAGGTAATCAACCCTAATCTAGAAGATCAAAATTATTTCTCTTTTTTTACAAGTGTAAAGAAAAAAATAAGCATTGCTAAGATAAGAACAAATTCTCCAAGTGTAAAGAAAAAAATAAGCATTGCTAAGATAAGAACAAATTCTCACGAGCTCCTTAGTGAAACTGGACGTTGGTCTATTCCTAAAACATCGTGAAATGAAAGAGTATGTCACATTTGTGACGAAAACCAAAAAAAATTCAATTCCTTTACAAAAGATAGGAAGGATACAAACACTATTTAAAAACTACAAGGCCAAGGGAACTCTCGAGTCACCTCTTTTGAGGAACTAGATCAATTGGGGACAACTCACTTCCAAACTCTTTCTAAGCTTATCCAAGAGTAAACAATGCATAAATTATTAGATCAACCCTCTACTTCCCTATGATTGTGGATGAGGTTGGAAATCAATATCTTTTTGCAAAAGTCACTAAAAACAAGCTAAAAGAAACAATCCATAGCTTCCAAAAGGATAAAATCCCAAGTACGGACGAGTGGACTATCGAATTCTATTTGGCTTTATTTGACTTACTTGGTGCAGACCTATTACAGGTAGTAGAGGAGTTTAGAATGAACGGGTGACTACATGCTCCTATAAATTCGACCTTCATTGCTCTCATCCCAAAAAGAGATGAATCTCAATCCATTGATGACTTCACGGCCGGCAATTCAGAGAACGTATGTCAGTGGATTGGGATTTCATGCAGAAAGCACACAAAAAGAGTGGTTGCCATAATCCTTACCGGATTACTATTGGAAGGTACCCTTTCCCCATCTCTGAGTAACCTCTCTTTATTGAGAACTTTGAATCTGTTTGGTAATCTATTGACAGAAAGAATTCCGCTAGAGTTTGGGCAATTTAAAGTGCTGGGAGTACTTGACTTGTCGTTCACATGGTTTAGTGGACAGATACCAGAAGCTCTCGGGGATTGCAGTCGACTATGGTATATTGACTTTAGTTTCAACAACTTGAGCGGAAGAATTCCATTGGAACTTGGCTTTCTGCACGATTTAAAGTACCTGAACTTGGCGTCGAACCATTTGGAGAATACCATTCCTGCATCTCTCGGAAACTGCAGCAATCTTGTGCAGCTGAATTTAGGCTCGAACAAGCTCGAGGGATCCCTGCCCATGAGTATATTTCGGCTTCCCATTTCCTTCTTATCTCTTAATTTTAATATGTTGACGGGGACCTTACCGGAATCCATAGGCAATTTGAGTTAGTTGACCTACTTAGATCTTGGTCTAAATAACTTCGCTGGGAACATACCTGAAGCGATTGGCAATTTGAGCTCCCTCACCTACTTAGATCTTTCTGCATTATCTTTTTCATATGGCCAGAGAAGTGGTCTCACAGGGCGGATACCTGAATCCATTACCAAATTGAGTAAATTGACCTACCTAGAACTCGCTCAAAATAGTCTCACAGGGATCATACCTGAATCCATTACCAACTTGAGTAAATTGACCTACCTAGATCTTATTATAAATAACCTCAGTGGGAGCATACCTGATTCCATTAGCAATTTGAGTTACTTGACCTACTTAGATCTGGGTTACAATAGCTTCACCGGGAGCTTACCTGAAGCCATCGGCCATTTAAGTAATCTCAGCTACTTTATCTTTTAGGTCAAATAGCCTTGTAGGGAAAATCCCCGAATCCATTATCAATTTCAATCATTTGTATTCCTTATATCTTGATAACAATAACCTTAACGGGAGCTTACCTCGAGCAATTGGCATTTTGAGCAATTGGCATTTTGACCAAGCTTGGAGAGCTTTTACTCGATCACAACAATTTCATAGGTACAATTGAAGCAATTGGCAATTTGACTAGCCTCTTATCGCTTTCCCTCCATTACAACAATTTCACAGGTACAATTCAAGCTATTGGCAATTTGACCAACCTTTTTGAGCTTTTCCTCGATCACAACAATTTCACAGGTACAATTCCAAAAGGAATAGGAAAACTAAAATCTCTCAAAACACTATCAATATCAAGCAACAATATCTCTGGCAGTATTCCTAAAAGTTTTTGTGAATTGATTTTGTTTACAGATTTAAATTTGTCAGAAAACAGGTTAGAAGGATCCATTCCTAAGTGTATTGGCAATCTTCAATCTATGAATGACTTGGTATTGTTCAACAATTTGTTTTCAGGCATAATACCACGAACTTTAAATAAGCTTACTAACTTATGGAGATTGAAGGGTACAATAATTTCTTTAATGGAAATTTGGACATAGTGTTCCCAGTTTTTATGCAAATTTTCTCAGCTCATTCAAATAATTTTTCTGGGGACCTGCCGGCATCTTTATTCAACTGTACTCAACTTCAGTTGTTGGATTTAAGAAAAAATGGATTGACAGGTACACTCCCTGAAGATTTGGGTGTTTTTCCCAACTTACAAGTTTTAAGCATTAAGCATTGGTTATAATAATATCTAAGGCATTCTACCTCAATGGATCACAAATCTCACCAAATTGCAAGTGTTGGAATTATCCAACAATAAATTTAGTGGAAGAATACCATTGAATCTTGTCAATTTACAAGGATTTCAAATTAATGAATCTTCACAACTAAGTTTAAACACATTATATGAGGAGGTGAACATTGATATGAAAGGATATCAATATACATACAACTATGTATTGCTAACAAACACAATGATTGACTTGTCTAGCAATAATTTTGTGGGAGAAATACCCGCAAGCATGGGAAGTTTGCATAGCTTGCGATTGTTGAATTTATCACATAACCATTTGGAAGGGAAAATCCATGGATCTCTTGGTGAGATATCTACTTTGGAGGAGTTAGACTTTTATGTAAATAACTTGAGTGGAATGATTCCTCAAGAGCTATCTAAATTATCCAAGTTGGCATCTTTCAACTTTTCATCGAATGACCTATGTGGGCCAATCCCAACAAGAACTCACATTGTTGATATATTGGATGTCACTGTATTTGAAAAGAACAAGTGCTTATGTGGAAATCCTTTACCACCATGCAAGGAAAACTCAATTCCATCAGTACCAACTACAAAGGTTACAATGGGATCAGGATGGTTGCATCAAGTGGATGAGCAAGCCTCATTGATTGCATTGGGGTTGGGAATGGGAATAGGATTTGGTGGAGTTATTTTTGTGATAATCATATGGGAGAGAGCTAGGCATTGGCTGGTGCCTCCCACTAGACAACCATTCTATGGTGTATATCGATTTCCTTCATAATGTTGTAGAGTATATGTTTGATGAATGAAAAATGTTAAATTGTAGTGATAAAACGATGCTTTAATGCTATTCTTATTAAGAAATGTATGTTTGATGGTTTTAAACAATTATGCAAAGACTAGTGTTGAGAAGGAAAAATTGTATCAATGGATGGAAAAAAAATGTTAATAGAATTTATGCACATAAAATTTAATAACACTTTATTATTTTAAAAGTAAAAAAATTGGACAAGAAATAACTAATACAATGTCATAATAGGGTGTGTGTATAATAATAATAATAATAATACTAACAACAACAACGATAATCTATTTTTAAGGTCACAACCAATCGAAACACCAAATTGGTGTATGAGACTCCCTTGTTTGTGGGACAAGGGACCCCCTCTTCACAACGATTTGATTGCTAAAGTCTACGAAGGTATACATACCCTAACCCCCTTTGGATTTGAATATGTGACCTCCAAGGAGGAAACAAATGTTCTTAACCATTAGACCCACTCAGGTTGTATTTTAAGCTATTTTTAAGGTCACGGCCAAGCCAAACACCAAATTGGCATATGAGACCCCCTTGTTTGTGGGACAAGGGACTTCCTTCGCGCAACAATTTGACTGCTAAAGTCTATGGAGGTATGCATACCCTACCGCCCTCTAGATTTGAACCCGTAACCTCCAAGGAGGAAACCATTAGGCCCACTCAGGTTGTATATTGGAATTTATTATACTGTGTTGTTGGACGAGTAATCTAGACACATTTTTTAAGTAACACTTGTCATTGTTATTATTCAAGATTGACAACGATCAAGGAAATTTGATTTCATGAATGGTTAAACTTTTAATGAAAAGTAGAGAAAAGGAATAACTCTTTAATATGAGGTTAAATGATTAAAAAAATGAATTTTTGTGTTTGTATGTTCAGTTTCCTTATTGTTGAAATATAAGTGTGTGACAAAAATTTGATTTTTTTAATATATATATATATATAATATAATATAATATAATATGGATTTGATTTTTTAAGATAATATAATATTATAATTTATAGATATTAAAAGATTAAAACAATACATAATTAGAGTTAGAGTTCAAGTGAACACAAATATTTGTTAATAATAAAGTTGATTATAACATCATATAAATTTAGTTAAATTGATTTTTTGAGGTAATTTAATGATAATCTTTATTCATTTTGTAAGATATTGGTTATTAATTCTTTTAATTCTTGGTCATTCTACTCTTCATTGCCATACTTAATACACAACATGAGTACATGGCACTTCTTGATAGAGTTGTGATATTTCCTTATATTTTAATGGACTAGGTTATAGGAATGACAAATTGTACAAGTTGAATAACTATTTTTTGTTTTTGGTGTTCCTTATGATATTTCTCTATATTTTAATGGACTAGGTTATAGCAATGACAAATTCTACAAGTTGAATAATTATTCTTTTTTTTGTGTGTTTCTTTATGTGATGGTTAGGAAGTTGATTTAATGGTTTAGTGCTAAACTTGCAATGCATAGCTAAGCTAAACATTTATCTTTAATTGTTTAAGATAAGCCAAACATTTATTTTTAATTGTTTAAGGTTTCTTTGCAAACTACATCTAAGTATTTTCATTGATTTCTTGTTTATTGTGCACTTTGTGACCAAATTAGCTCTAATACTTTTTAGTGTGGCATATTTCACTCAAATGAGAACTCTAATCCATTTTCAAAGACACTACTTGTTCCTATTTCATCATGACTAGTTGTCACATTGTTAAAGCATGGCCTATGTCATGAATTCCAACAAGTTTATTCACAAAATTCATGACTATGAGCACTTATTGGTGTTTGATTCTACTTCACATCCTTATGATTGGTATTAGAGGGTTATTCTACATCTTCATTTTCACTACAAGTGATTTTATCTAAGTTTAATAAAACATAGAAAAATTGAATATTAGTCTCCTACTAGATTTAATCCCAAGAAATATGAGTCAACCTAGCTTACCCCTAACAATTACCTTCAAACAAACTCAATGATCTCACATGATGGATAAAACCAACTCCATTAGATTTTTCATTCCTAATGCAAGAAATATGTAATCTATGATTGTTGAACCTCTTAAAAGATAGAACAAGGAAACAATGCCCATTTCATAAATTTAGACTAATTTTTGTCCATGCTCCATAATTTTTTACTAATGTTTACTATTTTAATTTTTTAACTCTTAAACCATTAATATTTATTTATCATCGCATCATTTAAAAATGATAGTGGAGATCAATCATCCAATAATACATTATATGTTTTGTTGTTTCATCGAGAAATCCACACTAGCTCTTTAAGAAAATACAAAGAGGATATAAGCATTTTACTTTAATTATTGTTAATATATAAAGTGCAACAAACAACATCTTATTTAATGAGAACATATAACGACAACAATATTTCAAATATCAAGCAAAAAGAGAGTTATAAGTTTGTGTTCACATTCGATTTAAAGTGATTGTTTAAATCACAACCATATTGATAACAAAGAAAAATAGAAGTAAAAGCAGGGATAATCTTGCTCAATCAATTAATGCCCATTTCGTTCAGTTTGAACTTATTCCCTGAAATCTAGACCACGAAAGTGTGAATATCTTATTTGAAAGTGTGAATATTAGTTCCCCAAAGTGTAATTAACAAATTTCAAACAAGTGAATATTAGATCTGAAAGTGTTTATATCGGATCCAAAAATGTCAAACTCGGATTCCCAAAGTGTCCAAAAGTGTGAATTCTAATTTTCAAAGTGAATTTCGATTATAAAAGTGTCAATATTGAATTATAATATTAATGTAGAAGATTTTATTTATGTATGTGTATCACTAGGACATACATTGCGAAATATATCGATATTAAGAAGAAAAATAGAAACAAATCACTATCATTGCATTGAAGAGATACATTTTCATAAATGTTTTAAGCAATGATACAACAATGATATGTACATACAAAAATGAGGACTTTGATCCAGTCTATCACCTTAACTACAAACTTTATAACTAAATTATTATTCAAAATTCACAAATCCCAAATCCCAACCCAAAAGAGAAAAGACAAAGTGGCCTTCAATAATTTTAACTAAAGCAATAGATATATAATATTGACTACTAATATATAATTTCTTACATGATAAGATTCATCAAAAGATGACAATTATATAAGTTATTTTCTCAAAGTAAGGCCCAATCATCAACATCACTCTCTAGTTCTTTGTTTTATTCCATCCAATCTGATCGTGCCTCAATTGCTCCAAGTCCCTTAACAATTATTTTTGTTTTTTGTCTTCTCCATCCTACATTATCAATCATGCCCATATGATTATATTCACATTGATCAATACCATTTCTTCTCTTCCAAGAACCTATTGTTGAGTTTTATTCAAACTTTTTTTGTATCGTAGTGTTTGTTTTCCTTTGATTTTCCAGTAGGATTCCACCATCAAGACACTACCTTGTATGTCTTAGTAGTGGCATATGAATCTCTATAAACATTTCCCTTTTCTCTACCCCACCATATTGCACAATGTGGAATTGATGATTGTACTATGAGAATTTGTGCCTCAACAACAACATCTTTTGGACATAACTCATCTTTGGGATTGTTATATAGACATCCAATGTGGTGATCCTTGATAGTAGCACTTGGTATTAGGAATTTGAGGTGGTTGTAAGGTATTTTTTTCACTTATACTCCCAAGAAATTAATAAGGTTGTGATTATTGTATGTTGTTGATGTTGGAACTTCTAATTGTTCTATTCCTTTCACCTTCATCATGGAACCTATTTTTTCATCCACCATCTTTTCTATTGGCCAAAAATATATGCTTCTAAGTGGCACTAAGGATGAGCAATTATTGCAATGAAATATTTTTATTATCACCAACCACTAGTGTTATAGCATCAATTTCCACCACGTATGCATTGGTGCCATCTTGGCCCTTTCCCTTTCCCACTTGCAGACCTTAATCCAATTTTTCCTCCTCTGGATTCATCGAAAAACACAATTTTTTTACATATACGCACCTTACCAGCTATGCGAGGCACTTACATACACATTTTTATCCATTGCAGGGTGTGTACACCTTAATTTGGCACATCTACGAGGTTTCTAAGTCAGTCGAGGAACATGGAAAAGTGCAAAGTCTCCTCGAATCATTTACAAGCCAAGCCACCCAATGGTGGGAAACGCATGCACCTTGATTGTAGACATGGAACACTTCCACCATTTACTTTGTCGAAACATTTGGTGGGAAGAGACTATCAGCCAATATCGACATCCCGGTGTTCAAAACTGGGTTCGACCGAGTCGCTCATCCAACAATGTGAGAGTGAATGGAGGAAAGCGGGCTATAGAGATGAAAGGGTATGTCCACACATGTTTCCAAATACATTGGATGGCATACCCCACAAATGGTATAAAATTGAGGAAGCATGTGGAGACACATTCGATTGGAATGAAATAAAAAATAATTTCCTTAAAGACTTTGATTTCATATTTGAGGAAGCACTATTGAACGACGCAACAAGAGAGATAAAAAATTTCTTAGAACAACCAAGTCCCCAGGAAACTCAGAAAAAAAGGAAAAACTAAATTCGATATGGGTTCAACTTATACTTATAACTTAATATCATTGCACAATTCAAATAAGATCACATCTCATTGAATAGACATGGAAAAAATAAGTTTTTCGGGACAATATTTCAATGGAAGAAAACCCATCTAGGAGTACAAAATCACGTAAAAATAGTCCACTTCTTCACCAAGGAAGAAAAGGAAGAGAAAGATGATACCGAAAAACCATACTTTTCGTCGAGTTATAATCAAGTTGTGGAAGGTGAACACTAATTGGGATGAATAAAAAGTGCCTGAATGGATGGATACAGAAATTAAAACCAAGGAATTCAATATTTCAATAGACGACCGACCAAAAATGGCTAGAATAGGAAACTATTAGTCCAACAAGAAAATCACGGAAATAGTCAACCTACTAAAAGAATATCAAGATATCTTTGCATGTGACTACAAATATCTCAAAGTATTGGTACAAGAGATGGTTGAAATGAAAATTGAACTCATCCATGGCGCCAAGCCTGTTAAAAACAAACATATAAGATATCACACAAATACAAGCCCATTGTCTAAAAAGAAATTGAAGCAATGCTTGTCATTGGCATTATATATCTGATTGAGAAGTTAGAATGGGAAATACCCATGGTTGTGCAATTGAAGAAGCATGAATCAAAGAAATTAAGAATATGCGTCGAATTCCAAGGACTGAATAAACTCATAGTCACTGATCTATTCTCGACACCATTTTTTGATGAGATTATCAATGAGGTAGTAGAACATGAATGCTACTCATTAATCGATGAATTCTCTGGATACAATCAAGTACCTATAGCTAAGGAAGATCAAGGAAAAACTACATTTGTCTCTGAATTTAGATCACATGCATACAAAGTCATGTTGTTTGGCCTAAAAAATGCCCCAACAAACTTCTCAAGGATAATGGTGAAGGAATTTCAAAAATGTATCTATAAAACGATGGTCGTGTACTTTCACGACTGGAATATCTACAACATACTTAAATACCACATCCATTAGTTAAGAATGATGATGGAAAGATGTAGGCAAATCTCGTTATCTTTAAACATCAAAAGGAGCTTCTTTTCCACACTTATAGGTATATTGTTGTGCCATATTGTATAAAAGGATGGGATAAAAGTAGACATGTCCAAAATTAAAATCATCCTCGACTTGAAACCAAAATTCAACCAAAAACATATCAAAATCTTCCTTGGTTACATGGGGTATTACATAAAATTCATCTGATACTACTTTGACTTCACATTCCCAATCGATGAGTTTTTAAAGAAAGAAGTCGAGTTCCAATGGAGTCTGAAATGCGACAAGTCCTTTAAACTAATAAAAAACAAAATTGGTAGAAGAGCCCATCCTTCGATTTCTGGACTGGTCTAGGAAATTTCATGTTCATTTCTATGCCTCAAATGTCGTTGTTGGTGCGGTATTAGCCTAGTCGTATGATGACATGGTCAACCACCCAAACGCATATGTCAATCAAAAACTAAATAAAGCCGAAAAAAATATATTTGGCGAATGAAAGAGAAGATCTAGCAATGATTTTTCCCCTGTAAAAATTTTGACACTATCTGTGAGCAAATCCCGTTACATTTTTCACAGGTCATAAAGCATTGAAATATCTAGTCAATAAACCAGTCCATCAAGGGAAATTTTTTCGATGGCTACTACTCTTTCAAGAATTTGAATTTGAAGTAGTAGTTCGACCGGGAAAGAAGAATGTCATCCTAGATCACCTGTCTCGACTTGAAACAAGGGAAGATCTGACAGGGATAGATGATGAATTACCATATGTGAATTTATTCAGGGTTGAAGTAGTTTCCAAAGAACTAGAAGAAATCGTAAATTTTCTGGAAGAAGGGAAATCACCTGAAGATCTATCAACCAATAAATGAAAAATCCTAGCTATGAAAGTTGCACCATTCACTCTCATGAATGGATATCTTTACAATCTAGGACTCAACAATATTCTGTGAAGATGATATTTAGAGCATGAATGTGAAGACATCATTAACAAAGCACACATAGGTCCATCAGGAGGTCATTTTCAAGCTGACATGACAACTGGAAAAATCCTTCAAGCCAGTCTCTGGTGGCCAACTTTACATAAAGACTATCGAGAACAAATAAAGAAATGTGACAAGTGTCAAAGTTTAGGCCAACTGTTATGGAAGAAATAAATTCCCTTTCA
This sequence comes from Picea abies, assembly GCA_900067695.1. Lineage (NCBI taxonomy): Eukaryota > Viridiplantae > Streptophyta > Pinopsida > Pinales > Pinaceae > Picea > Picea abies. The sequence goes on along the minus strand of CBVK0101044704.1, from coordinate 3,913 downwards.
CTTGGTAAACCTCAGTTTCTCATTTGAAATCTGGGCTATTGATTTTGTCAGTCCCTTCCCAAAAAGAGAGAAAAGGTCAAGAGAAAAATACATTATTACAGTCGTCGAATACTTAATAAAGTGGGCAGGAAAAGATAATAACACTTTACTAATATAATAGTTAATTGGTGGTTATTAATGTATTTGGGGGGTGATCGATCTATGGTTTTCAGGTCTGATGTGTGTGCGCATGTGGCCGCATGCTTATAAGCCTAGGAGCTAGGGCTGCAAGCCCTCTCCCTCTTCCTGTCATGTTCCTGCCCCTTCTTTTTCGACCTCCACTCCCCTTTCTGGTCTCCCCGATTCTTTTGTACCCCTTCTCTATTCCCCGCTTCCCCTTTTCCGTCGACTTGAGGGGGTCTGAACGGTTTTCCTTTCACCATAGGCATGAAATTCCCCACTACTCCCTCTGCTGGCCTCTTTTGTCTGAGCGCGATGGTTTTCATAACTATGGTTATTTTATTCCTCTATGGTCTTGGTCAGCAAAATGGAGAACTATGACAACTTAGTGGATTATTCTCCTAATCCTTCTGAGTTTCTTCCCTGGACCTCACCATCCAGCAACCCCCCCTTTATCCTCGTTGGAAAGGAAATTCTTGAACCTATCTGGGTGCATAGATATGCGAGTGGCCCCTATTCCCCTCTCTTTGGGCTCATCCCTAATTAATCTAGTTGTGTCCCTCCTCACGCTCCTTTCTATGGGGAAGTTTTTTCTCCTGGTTCTTTGCTCCCCTGCTCGTCGACCTTCTAGTTGCTGACTCCACTAGAAATACAACTTTTTTTTCCTCCTGCTTCTCTGCCAGATTTCACCATAGACTCAATCTGGACCAACCCCAACTTGGCTTTAGACCCCGGGGTACCTCCTCCACTCTCAGAGCTGAGCCTCCTGTTAAAATTCCTCGCTTTGTATCCCACAGGTTTGTTGTGTTCGGATCAGTGTTTCCCCTTTTATTTTTTCAACCCAGATCTTGAGCAGACCATTCCTTTATCTCTCGGTGATCATTAGGAAGCTTGTCTTATTGCCTCTAGTTTGGACCCAAAAAATCTTAATGGTTGGGATGGCATCTTGGGGGAATATTATGGTGTTCATGGGTACCCTTTAGAAGGTTTATCTTCGTCGCATAGTCCTGGCCATAGAAAGCGCAGAAGGAACAAGTGTACTTCGGTCGTAGTTGTGTAATCAAATCTTGTACTTGGAAAAGATATTACAATGGAGGAAGCCAGAGACCTGGCAAACAAAACCCTTGTGGGGAAGGCCTATGGTCACCATTTTAGCTTCAAAATCCTACAATCTTGGGTGTCTGATACTTGGGTCGGTGTGCCCCCTCAACTCAATTGCTTAACAAGAGGGTGGTTTATGATAAATTTTTCAAACCCCAACCTGGCTGAAAACGCCCTCTTGTGTGGTTGGAGTATTGATTCGACTCCGGTCCTTCTGAAGAAATGGGAACCCTCTTTTGATGCAGCCAAATAAATAATGGAAACCATCCCCATTTGGGTCCGCCTACCGGGTCTCCCTCCATAATATTGGTCGGTAAAATGCTTCCAAGCGATTGGAAATGAACTAGGTTTCTTTCTTAAGGCCGATATGTCCTTCAAGGAAACAAGAGAGATGGCTTTCACTCAAATTCTTGTTTCCCTTAATATTAGGGTCGGATTGAAAAAACAATTTAAGATAATGTATGGCGGTCGCACTCACATGCAATTGTTGGATTACGAAGGGGTCCCCTTCCACTATAGATGCTGCCATGAACATGGTCATATTTTGAAGGACTATCCCCTTCCTTTTCATGGTTGTAAAATTGATTCTTCTCCTGCTCAAAATAAAAAGTGCTATGGGTTGCCAATTGTCAACAGTACCAATTCTTATCATTCTTTGATGAATCACTCCCTCTACACAGGAGGACAACAACCAGCTTTAGTGTGCAGACTGCCAGCTTCCTGCACTGAAGCCCATTTGCAGGAACACTTTGTTAGAAAAATAGGATCATGGAGGAATAAAAACAAATGCCGAAATAAAACACAAAAGAAATGCAATACAATAGAGACACAGATATACGTGGTTCACCTAGTGTGGGCTACGTCCACCAAAGAAATTTCCAGGTCCTTCCTTTTTATTATCCAACAAATGAAGGGATAAAACCTACAACACACCCGTTGTAACTTCCCCTTCTTTCTCTTTTAGTATCCTCTCTCATAATACAATATTCACAATGATGCATAGCCACAATACATTTCCCTAATAAAAGAGGGTTTCCTTCTAGAGAAAAAAACCGTAACATAAATTCTACCATCAAATATATGACCTTATAATGAATGGTCCATATTTACTATGAAATTACAATACATTTACAAGGAATTTTTTCCTTCGGGGGCCCACTTTCCCCTGGACCCCCCAGCTGGGGGGATGAGCCCCTCGGACCCCACAGGGGGGGGAATCCCCCCTGCAATCCCCCCACGTGGAGGGGTGTACAATAGTATGGTGTGTACAATATTCATGGAGTATAAACACGACTGAAAACAAAGACCTATGAAACATGAAGATAATCACGCTCCACAACCAACAATCTCCCACTTGGATACTGATCAGAACAACTCCACTGCTACTGTACCTATTGGACTTTACTCCACCTTGGACCTGGAAAATTTCTCATCTTCACCTTCATGCTTGAAGACCAACTGAAACTGAGTAGAAACTCAGTTTCTCCCTTGTTACTCCCTTTGTTAACATGTCTGCAGGATTATGGCTATTATGTATCTTTTCCAACTTCAAATGTCCATCTTCCAAGTCAATTCATATGAAATGATACCTAAGATGTATATGCTTAGTATTCAAATGGAATGTTGAGTTCTTCGCAAGATGAATGACACTCTCACTGTCACAGTACAAGATGTTATTCTCCTGCTTCTTTCCCAAATCCTCCATAAACCTTTGTAACCAAATCATTTCTTTACTAGCCTCTGTAGCAACGACATAGTCTACGTTTGTTTTTGAAAGTGAAACAACATTTTGTAGTTTCGAAATACAACTTACTGTTGTTCCACCTACGGTAAAAACATACCATGTGGTGCTCCTCCTGCTATCATTATCACCTGCCATATATGAACCAACATATCCCTGTAGAACAATATCTAAACCTCCAAAACATAATTCATGAATAGCAGTACCTCTCAAACACCTGAGAATCCACTTTACTACCTCCCAATGTTCTTTAACTGGATTGTTCATATACCTGCTCACAACTCCCACTGCATGATATCTAGTCTTGTACAAAACATTGCATACATCAAGCTGCCAACTGCTGATAAATAAGGTACCCTGGACATGTTTTTTATCTCTTTCTATGTCATGGGACATATTTCCTTAGTTAATTTGAAATGTCAGGCCAAATGTGTACTAACTAGTTTTACATTCTGCATTCTAAACCTCTCCAACACCTTCCCTATGTACTCACCCTGAGACAATGTCAATTTGCGATTTTTCATGTCTCTTGTTATTGTCATACCAAGGATTTTTTTTGTTGCACCCAAATACTTCATCGCAAATGAATTATCTAATTTCTTCTTGAGCACATTTATATCCTGCATACTAGACCCTGCAACAATCATGTCATTTACATACAATAGAAATATAATATAGCTTCCATTTTCGAGCCTTCTAAAATAAACATAGTGATCAAAATGACATCTACTATAACTTTGTTCTGTCATAAACGTGTCAAACTTCAAATACCACTGCCTTGGAGCTTTCTTTAGGCCATACAAGCTCTTATTCAAATTTCATAACAAATTCTCCTTCCCTTTGACCTCATACCCCTGTGGTTGCTGCATATAAATCTCTTCCTCCAAATCCCCATGGAGAAAAGTTGTTTTT
>CBVK0101044701.1:0-18634 GCA_900067695.1 Picea abies | reverse complement strand
AACTCCATCCCACTCAACCACAATCCACCTCCCGAAATTCCCCCTCTTCCCTCTTCCGATGACCCCTCCTCGGCTAGATTAGAGGACTCATCCATCATATTTAGCCTCAGAAAACACAACATTTTGGTTACAAGGTCAAAAGGGACTAGATTAGGTATGAACCCGAGGATCCATAAACTCAGAAAAGGCCGAGGTAGTTCTTATCATCTCTCCAAAGCACAAAATCGTGCACTAATTGACATTGCTTCTAGAAGACAATGTTCCATTTTTAGGGCCCTTAGAGCATCGCAAGACTCGGAAGGGGTTTCCCCATTAAATTCCTCTCTTTCAATTGCAGGGGGTTGGCGATTTGCCAAAAAAAACTTTCCCTAAAAAGGTTGATTACACTAAATAAACCTAATGTAATTCTACTACAATAAAAAATGTCATTGGAGGCCTCAGAGACAAGGACTCTTGAATCCCTTATTCCTTCTTAGAGTTTTATCGGGATAGAAGTAAATGGTCATTCTGGGGGCTTAGCAGTTGGATGGTGCAAAGATTTGTCAAGATTCTAAACTCATGGGCCTTGGACTCTTGTCTAGGGGTATATTTTATTCTAGAAGGATCGAGGTTGGAATTCAGCGTTCTAAACATGTATGGGCCTTATTTTGAATATGCCACTTTCTAGGAATCTCTTCTCAATAAGGACCTACTGAAGGTGAAAAATTTACTTCTAGGTGGATATCTAAATCTCTCCTTTGGGGATGTTGAAGTCTAGGGACCTTCGGCTCGCTCAAACCCATAATCTCACATGTATTCCCATTTCTTATCTATCAATGGGATTATCGAATCAAGCTCCTCCCATCCTGGCGGAATATGAGGACTAGCGATGCTCGGGTGGAAAAAATATTAGATTGTTTCCTAGTCCACGAATCTCTTTTAGACTACCCTCTCAAATTCAGACAATGGATCAGTAGTGGAGGAGAATCTGACCACTATCGGATTTGGCTTGAAATAGAATTCGGACCAAAGAAACCAACCATCCCCTTCAAGTTCAACACAACTTGGCTAGAGGATGAAGAACTCCAGAAATTGGTAAAGGAAAATTGGGTGGCCTACGATCCAATTTTTGGCCTCCTAACAACAATCCAAATTATGGAAAATGTTACAATAGTAAAGCAGTTGACTTTACCTTGGGATATTGCAAGGCGTACCAGAGAGGACAAAAAACTAAGGCATATTGAGTCCCAACTCGATCTCATATCCAATTCGGGGGATGGAGGTTATTTCTCACAAGAGACCAAAGATAACCTTAAATATTTGGAGACCCGTCATAAAAATTTGTTGGACGATAAAGAAGATGAATGAAATATCAAGAGTAGGGCTATCTAGCTGGAAAAAGGAGATGAAAACACAAAATTTTCCAATTCCTTTACAAAAGGTAGGAAGGCTACAAACACCATTTGGAAACTACAAGGCCAAGGGGACTCTCCAGTGACCTCTTTTAAGGAACTAGCTCAACTAGGGATCACTCACTTTCAAAATGTTTTTAAGGATTATCCAAGAGTAAACATCGCAGATATCATTAGATCAACCCTCTACTTCCCCATATTTTTGGATGAGGTTGGAAATCAAGATATTTTTGCAGAAGTCACCGAAAACAAGCTAAAAGAAATAATCCATAGCTTCCAAAAGGATAAAATCCCACGTCCGTACGGGTGGACTATTGAATTCTATTTAGATTTCTTTGACTTACTTGGTGCAGACCTATTACAAGTAGTAGAGGAGTTCAGAAGGAACGAGTGACTACATGCTCCTATAAATTCGACCTTCATTGCTCTCATCCCAAAAAGAGATGAACCTCAATCCTTTGATGACTTCAGGCCCATTTCCCTTTGAAAATGTATTTATAAAATCATAGCCAAAATTATTGCGAGAAGACTAAAGCCCATCCTCTCAGGCACAATCTCAAAAGAACAATTTGGCTTTTTGGAAGGTCGTCAAATCCATGAATCTATTGGCGTAGCCCAAGAAGGACTCCACATCCTAAAAACCTCTCGATCCCAAAGAACCATACTGAAAATTAACATGTCAAAGGAATTTGATAGAGTAAGTTGGTCCTAGATCATAATTCTCCTCACTCATCTGGGATTTGAAGTCCCCTTTATCAAGTGGATCATGGCCTTCTTAACTTCAGTCTCTTTCCCAATTCTGATAAATGGGGTTACCTCTCCTTTCTTTCATTCAGAGTGTGGATTGAGACAAGCCTTTACAGTCTCTCTACTCTTATTCCTTCTAGTGGCTGAAAGTCTTAGTTTAGCAATAGATCATGAGGTCCGCTCCGGAAATTTCCACGATGTTTTGATCGCCCCTCACCACAAAATCACCCATCTTCTTTTTGTGGACGATATTCTAATATTTTTTAGTGGTCAACATTGGGATGCAGAGAAGCTATCCAAAATCTTAAACGTGTTTCATCTAGCCAAAAGTATGACTATAAATGTACAAAAATCAACAATATATTTTACTTGGATGGAGGAGGAGGTAGAAGATTAATATAAGGCATTCTTTCCCTATACAACTTTGGATTTTCAGGAGGGAATTAAATACCTTGGTTTTCAATTAAAACCAAATGATTATTGGAAATCATATTGATGTTGGCTTCTAGCCAAACTAGAAAACCACTTAAAAGGTTGGAGTTTTAGGTGGTTGTCAAGGGCAGGAAGACTCATTTTGGAAAAATCAGTTTTGGAAGCCATTCCAGTATACTAGATGTCACTTGCTTGGATTCCAAAAGGGATTCTAGGTAGATCCAGAAGGATATCCTTCCTCTTTATCTGGTCCAAATATCAAAACAAATATAACACCCCTTGGGCCAAGTGGGATTGACTAGCTTGTCCAAAATCCCTAGGTGGATGGGGTCTGAATTTTTTTTTCCTTTTCTCAAAATATTTGGCAACTAAATTTGGCTGGAGACCAGTCACCACAAACAACCTTTGGTCAAATTTTGTGGTACAAAAGTACATACACCCAAACTCACTCGAAGATTGGATCTCGAAACTAGAGAAACATCATACAAACTACTCCATTATCTAGAAGGTCCTCCTATCCTCTTTTCATGTAATCAGTGATGTATTAGCATGGATAGTGAGTAATGGATATTGAGTCCATATAGGAGTTGATCCTTGGATGGGAAGTGGGGTCTCACATTCCTTGACACCTAATCTGATTGACAGACTCCACCTACAAGATCTCTATTACCTATCTCAGGTGGAAGACCCAATTTCCACCTCTCTCTGGAAAAAAGGATGGGGGAGGGAAGAAAATCTCAGATTAACTGGTCCTCACTCATTTCAATGGAACAATTATATCACAATGCTCCGAACTAGTCACATACAAATCACCGAAAGAGAAGATGAAATTGTTTGGAAAAAAACACCTCATAGGGCATACACTCCAAAACTAGTATACATTTCATTAAGTATTGAAATGATGCAAAGGGATCCATCTTGGTGGTGGAGAGGTATTTGGAAAGTGAAGTTCTCGAAAAAATAAAAAAATATTCATGTGGTGTGTACTCAATAATAAAATCCCCACTTGGGACAACATGCAGAAGTGAAACATTGAAGGTCATGTATGGTGACCCCTCTGCAAAGGATCCAATTAAGACAACTCTTGCCTCTTCAGACTATGTCCTTTCAACAAAAATTTCTGGAAAGAATTAAAAATCCACCTAAATCAAAGAATCACTTCGGATGGGACCACAATAGAAACAACCTAGCAACACTGGACTCAACATTCACCTTTCAAAATCATCAAAGCATTGCCACTCATTGTCAGCTGAGGAATCTGGTTAACACTCAATAAATCTATTTTTCATAATCAACCCTCCCTTCCTGAACTCAATTATGCCCAAGTATTATCAATTCTCTCTCATTTCCCTCGGGAGAAAGGCATTCCACCCATATGCCTCACTCACCCCACTCTCATTGACCCTTCTAGGCCTTGGGCATACTTCAACAATGCCTCCCAAATCAATAATCAACTATGTGGGGGTGTGCTTCTCTATACATCTCTAAAAATCACCTTTACAAAATCAAAATGGGATTGGGAACAGGAACAAACAATCATGTTGAACTCATGGCTTTAAAGCTTCTTCAATTTGCAGGGGAAAAGGAGGTCTGATCCCTTAGATTATTTAGAGATTCAAAAAATGTTATCAATTGGATTTGAAAGCAACAAATTTGTCACAAAAATTTTCTGCAGCCTCTCTTAGAGGAAATCTTCATATTATTAGACTCATTTGACTCTTTCTCACTCAAACATGTCTACAAGGAACAAAATCAGTTAGTTGATTCTCTCTCAAAATCTAGTCTACAACTACATCATGGGACTTGGCACATATATGAAGCAAGGGATGAAGTCACACATGAGTTTTTCCACCATCCCTTCATAGAATCCATAGACTAACATATTCAACAATGAAATGATTATGCTCTACTTTGGATTATCAACACATACCTTTTTATTTTTTGAATGATTTTTACTGGTTCTACCTTATACAGACCTGTATATTTCCTTGATGGAATGGATTGATCATGGTTCTCGTACCATATATGTGACATTTATATTTTTGTATCTCATTAGTCCTCTGTATTTATTTATGATGACATCAGGCTGAATCATCTGTAGTACATATGGAAAGTGCACAACACCTACATAAAGTAATTTTGTCTCTCTAGATGAATAAAATTACGCTTTTTTCCATGGAAACAAAAAGTGGGCAGAAGCAGAACCAGCCGAGAATTGTACAAAGGAAACAATTGTAAAGTTTATTTACGAAAATATAGTAACTATATTAAGTTGTCCCTTAACAATAATTAATGATCAAGGAACACACTTTGTCAATAGTACAATCGAAGTATTGCTAAAAAGGCTCATGATTGAAAATAGAAAAACAACTGCATTTCACCAACAAGATAATGGGGTCGTCAAGTATTTTAACAAAAGAATACATAAGGTCCTCAAGAAAATATGCATTGTCAATAGAGATGACTGGGATGACAAAATTATAGCAATACTATGGGAATATAGAACAACATACAAAAGATCGACTGGCCAAACACCCTTTAAACTAGTTTATGGATAAGAACCAGTGATCCCACTAAATTTCTGTGCAAATGCAAGTCGAATAGCTTATGTTTTGGAATTAGATTGCATGGTGAATACAAGACAACGCTTCTACCAACTTAACCAATTAGAAGAAGAAAATGATATTGGAAAATAACATTAAGAAATTAAGAAAAGTTAGGCAAAATCCTCACACGATCGACAAATTAAAAGGAAAGACATCAATAATGGAGACTTGGTACTGCTATATGAAAATCGAGTAAAAGGTAAACCAAGCAAGTTAGAGAGTGCATGGTTGGGTGTGAATGTGGTCGAGGACATCCAACCTTCAAGAGTAGTACAATTGAAAATGCTACAAGGGAACCCTTTCAAGAAATTAGTCAATGGGGCATGACTCAAAAGATATTATACATAGTTGCCTAAAATCTCTAATGGAGAAAGCCTCATTCAAGGTGCTAGTAGGACTTGACTAGGTTGAAAACCCATCAGGGCGACTCAAGCTAAAAATGGAATATAGAAAATAAAGAAAAAATAAATATATATAAAAATATTAAAATAAAAAGATAAGCAAAGTTAACGAAAGCCAAAATAATCAATTAGTTAGTTACTAGGATTAGGTACAAAAAACTATCTACTACAATATATATGACTGGCCAAATACATTCAACACATTCATTCACAACTATCACATTTCAACATGAGAGAACAGAGTCCCGGGGCAACAATTAGAGAAGAAACACAAAAATATAGAGCAATTTCAGTATCAAGACGAGATTTGCACCACTACTTAAACAAGCACACCAGTCGATCAATCAAAAGATAAATTCATCACCCATTTGAAGAAAGAACTCACAAGTGTGAATTTTAAAGATCAAGCAAGTGAGGGAACATCAAGTGAGAGAGCATACAAGCAACACCTCAATCAAGCAGGAATACCATCAACGACGAAAGCATGACCTCAAAAGACCAAATATTAATCAAGTCGACAAGAAAACAGAAGCCGACATGGTCGGGCACTTCGACCAGAGGATTTCGACCAATTGGATAAACCAACCCGACCAAACATCACAAGTGAATGTAGACCAACCAAAAATGACACAGTTACCATGTCCAAACTCGACATTATCACATTTCCGAAGACCTAGTATGACATCAACATGGCACCACACATTTTTTTGCGCATTCTCCCAGATTTTAGAAATGAAAAATTCTTTGGGAAAAGTGATGCAAGGTCAGACAAAGGCATTCATGAGGATATCTCACATAAGTAACAGATACGCTGACAGTTCGAAAAATCAGTTGAAGATTGTGCAACATGTAAAAAGATAGTTGGCTTCGCACCTCCACACTATCTGCAACCATCATTTACAATTGATAAAGAACAATAATCATTTTCTACACATGCACGACCATGCGAGCCTGAGATAATATTAATAAACTAGGTCAAGAGAATGTTCTGCGATCATACAATAAACTTTATTAATATTATCTATTGGTAGTAATGTGATCATTCTCTTGTACAAACATTCTCTTGACTTGGTTTATTAATATTAGCTATTGGTAGTAATGTGATCACATTAAATTTTAATGATGTGGTTTCATCCTTGTTATCATAAAAACTGAGGAAAATCATGGATAACTAGAGCACATATTCCTTATCTATAATAGGACTACCCTATATACAAATACAAACAAGTCCTTTAGTGGGAAGTCTAAATCTCTAGGAAAATCCTTAAAGAAATGTTGGAAATGTGGTAAAGTTGGGAATTTCAAAAAGGATTTTAGATCAAAAATTATTGAGAGAGGGAAGGGATATGATGATGCTCCTTTGCACAAAATGGAAATCCTCCTTAGAAGAAGGAGGGGATGTGTACTTGGCTTCTTCATGAACATATACAAATCATGATGTGTGGATGATCAATTTAGGTGATTCTTTTCATATGACTCCCCACAAGGAGTGGTTTTGTGAATACAGAAAGTATAATGGAGGTGATGTTTTTCTAGGAGATGACTCGAAAACCAAAATCATATGACATGGAAAGGTCAAGTTATAGCTCAACTATAGAAGGATTATAATTTAGAACACTCCTCAGGTATTTACACATTCTAGAGTTGGATAGAAACTTAATATATGTAAGTAAGATGAGTGATATAGGTGTACATATTGTGTTTGAAAAGGAAACTTGTAAAATGGTTTGAGGATAAATGGTGTTGATGAGGCAAGTTTGGAATGGAACTTTATACAAGTTGTTGGGAAGCACAATCAGTAATGGGTGTAACAATTGTATTTTTGTCGAGGGTGAAAAAGACAAAATCCCTATAGTCTCTGGAGAAAAGACAATGTTGTGGCATCAAATACTACGACATATTGTAGAGAAGGGCCTTTTAGCAGTACACGGTAAATTTATGGTTGAAGGTATGTTTGATTGCACAATGGATTTTTCTTTTTGTGAACATTTCATATATGGTAAACAAAATTGGGTAAGATTCTCATCTAGTGCTATAAGAGCAAAGAGGATACTAAAGATAGTACACAGTTATGTGTTTGGACTTGTGCTTGTTCCATCAATAGGTAAACATGTGAACTATGTTTTTTTCATTGATGATTTCTCAAGGAATACATGGATTTATTTCCTTTGAAAAACAATTTAGGTCTTCGGTAAATTTCAAGAGTTCAACGATCTTGTGGAGAATCAAATGGATAAGAAAATAAAGGTATTGAGGATAGATGATAGTGGATATTTCTACAGGTTTGAATTCAAAGAATTATGTAAGAAGTGTTGTATAGAAAGGAAGAATAATACTCCATACACACCTCAACAAAATAGGGTTGCAGAAAGGATGAATATGACGCTTATGGAAAAAGAAAGGAGCATGCTGAATGGTGCTAGGTTAGGACACAAATTTTGGGAAGAGGTAGTGGGTATTTCATATTACCTAGTAAATAGATCACCCTCATTAGGGTTGGTTGACAAAACTCTACACGAGGCATGGACTGGTAAGAAAACATCTCTTAAACATTTTTTAAACATCTCATAGTGTTCGGTTTTTATGCTTATGTACATGTTATAAACAAAATCCTAATAAATAATAATATAATAAAGAAAATAAAGAAAAAATAAAGTAAAGTAAATTAATAATAAGAAGATAAAGTTAGTAAATTAATATAACAATTAAAAGTCATGACTAAAGGTCATGACTTCTCGATAAGGTGCCTAGGCCATATTTATGACCGACCCATCTCAATATAAAATCATCATCATTCAATAATTAATCAATACATCTATATTCATTATATGCCACTGAGAAAACAATTTTATACAACATTAGTATCATAGAGATAAAGACACCCAACCACTGATTGTGTCATACATCGACCACCTCCTACAGTTATTGTACTCAACAACTGACCCGTACCAATCCATATGAATTCGTCGTACAACAATCCATAAGAATTGTGTCGTACAACCGCCAAAATCTCTGTTACAATCCGTACTACCATTGTATCCTTCCACAGTCAATTATGCATCTGTACTCAATACCTACCATATTTCCATCTGTACCACCAATTAGTTTCACATGTACAACTCAATCAGTTGACACACAACTGCAAATTTCATGTTTCATTTGTACCATCATTTAATTTATGTCATACAAATCTATCATCGGTCGTACGACTACGATTTTTTTGTCAACGTACGAATTGGAATTAAATGCAAATTTTCATGTCTGTACATCCTCGTATGGTAACAGTGTTCAGTGCATTTCTTAATTAATTAAATTAAATTAAGACATTGTACAACAATTAAGACTGTAGTTAATTAAATTCTCTAGTTGTATGATAAATTAAAAAAACAATACCCCATCATTTACTCATAAAATGACATAAATAAATTTGAAATTGAAGGAATTATAAAAGTAACGGAAGGAAGATGATAAAATACATGAATAATTTAAGCAAACGAAGGATAAGTTAGAGGAACAGGTTACCCAAAATCATGATACCCTGCAACGAGATCAAGAAGTTCTAAGGAACCTGATCACTCGGTTCAAGTATTATAGCAACCATTGCAATATTTATGCTCACACTAAGGAAAAGTGTTGGAAACTACATCCAGAGTTGAACCCAAAGAATTGCAAGAAGGATGAATAGAAAAAGAATCCTCTAGCAATAGATTCAAACAATCGGGTTGAAAGAAAATTTAATGTGGATGAGAAGATTGTTTACACATTAATGCAAAAGGAGGTGAATTTGATTATCCTTCATCACCAAGAAGAGAAGGAAATTAACAAACTTTTCCACATCAAGATCCAATTCAAGAAAACCAAGGTAGTCACTCTATTTGACTATGAGTCATAGGATAATCTCATAGCAACATATTTGGTCAGTGATCTAGGATTAGAGGTTTGTGATCATGCTAGCCCATATCCATTGGGATGGGTAAAAAAGGATGCAAAGATAAAGGTAGCGTAAACAATGTAAGATTAAATTTTCTATAAGTGTTTATTTTATTGATGAAGTTGAATTGGACGTAGTACCCCTTGATGTATGTGGAGTAGTGTTTGGAATCCCCTACATGTATATCAAGGATGCATTATTCATGCAGAGAGAAAACCAATACCGACTAGTTAAGTATGGAAATTCCTACATCATCAACACACATAAAGGAAAGTCAAAGATCTCACTGGTAAGTGCCAACCAAGAAAATAAGTTTATTAGTTCCAGTAAGAAATATTCTTTACTTTTCTTAAGAGAAAATTAGACCGAGGATGAGTAGATAAGAGTAAAAGAATCCCTAGAGGGGTGTACTAAAGAGTAGAGACATCATTTGTATTAGTTTCTAAAGGAACACAAAGGATTTTTCTAGGAGACTAAAAGGATACCACCCAAGAGGGAAGTGGAGTAGGGAATACAATTATTTCCAAACTATCCATTTTCGATTATTGGGTTGTATAGATAGTTTTTTATGGAAGAAAAATAAGTGAAGAAGCATTTGCAATAAATGTTGGAGTAGGGTTTGATTCAACCAAGTACCTCACCTTGTGTATCACCTATCATAATTATACTAATGGATTATGGGACTTGGATAATGTGTCTCGAATACAAAGAATTGAACATGAGTACACTAAAAAAATTGTACCCGTTACCCATGATCGATGATCTATTAGATGATGCAAACCACCCCTTCTCTCCTTGGGGCTGCGCGACCTCTCAGTCAAGGATATTTAACTACCTGAGATGGATTAGCTCCTCGAGACCTTGCTAGCCCCAAATTAAACTAAACACAAACCCGTTTATCACCTTAGGCACAGGTCTTATATTACCCATGGCCCCTTTCCTTATCACTTTTATAATCTTGAAAATTCAGGTGCTAGCTCCTTTCCACAACTTCAAAACTTCACGAAAATGGTTATCTGCTTCGCGAAAATTCTTTGAAGTTCTTCCTTTCCGAACCTTGCTTATTCATCACCACGTATCCACCTTCCATCCAACAGCTAGGATCCCTTCACGGCTTCAGACTTCGGTGATTTTCACTCTTCTACACTCCAAATCTTCCAGTTCATGAATTTTCGAAAGGACCCGCACCTAACCACCATGCAACTCTCCTAGATCTAATGGTCTGGAACGATCCCGCTTCCTCTTGAACGGATTTTTATTACTAACTTGGGGAATCTTAAAAGACTCCTCTCTATTGAATACTTTACGCCACTATCTCTTTTGAGCTTGTCCCTCCTTCAAACCTTTAACTCTTTAAAGGGTTTTCTTCAACACTTAGTCATATTTTGGATCTGTGCATGCCCTGTAATAGATATTCACATGCACTTCTACGAGAAATTTCTTGAACTACTCCTTCTGAGCTTCTGAGTCAAAGACTCTGTTGATGCACACCTTGTGGACGATATGAATGCATTGCATACAAATCTTCAAGTTACCTCTTCCGAGATCTGAGCTGAATCAAACTCTGTCAATTCACTCCTTGCAGACAACATGCACTCCTTGCATAAGCTCGTGGAAGAGAAACAAGTGAAAGTAATCTAATGTTTCATAGATTCATACATTTCACCATGAATTCATGCATTCAACAATGAAAAGCATGCATTCATCATTGTAATTCATGCATGCATGAATACACAAAATAATAGAGAGAGGAATGTAAACAAAAAGCCAACCATTCACTCAGATAGACAAGCAATAGCGACGTCACACATTTGGATCAATATTTTCTTTGTTATATTCATTCAAATGTATCTAAGCTATAACAACATTTAACAACTTCTAACTAACTTGCAACTATAATAATATTCAACTATTTTGTAGTTATCGTCATATTCAACAACCTCATTTGGGCATACAACACCTCTACTTATACCAGAGGGCGCATAGGGTTCCCTCCTACCACCTATCTTATAGAAATAAAAGCTAACAACTACTTAAGCTCTGTTACATTAAATTATGAGATAGACAGTTAAGAGAAAAAGCTCCAGATATCATGTGTTGTAATTAACTATAATAAAGGAAATCCTATTTTTTGTAATCTCTTGCGATCATTCAACCTCCAAACATTAAGATCTTCTTTAATTTTCAATTCGTTCAAAACAATTTACAAGATACGCCATCTTTTAAAAATAAAAAATAATTCAAAAGGCATGCTAAGGTGCTGAGTTGTCTCTCCATGTGTGCTTTGCTGACGATGCTCCTGCATCATACTCCTCTGGAGAAAAATTCATGGACTCTTGTCCATGAGCTCCTGCACTGACTTTCCATGCTTCTGGATATCATATTCATTTACCCAACTGGCATCTTCTATTGGGTTTCCTTTCCACTTTACCAAATACTCCAAATAATTCTTTCTCCTGGTCTTCTTACCAATCCTCTGATCAATGATCTTCTCCATCTGTGACTTTTCTGCTACATGGATCTGCTTCTTCCACTGAATCTCTTTTTGAGCTTCTGATTATTTTGTGTAATATTCCATGTAAGGATATAGGTATGAAACATTAAATATGGGTGATATAACCACATCCTCTGGTAGCTCTATCTCATAAGAATTTTCACCAAATTTCCTTAGGATCTTTCATGGTCCTATCTTCTTTATTTTCAGTTTGTTATATGTTCCCCTTGGGAGCCTTTCCTTCTTGATATGTTTTAGAACTTGATCTCCCACTTCAAATTGAAGTTCTCTCCTATGTTGATCAACTCTACGTTTATACTCTGTATTACTATTATGCAATTGTTCCTTGATCTGATTGTGAAGCTTCAACATTTCTGCAATGAAGTCTTCTGCTCTAGTGCTTCTGAATTCACTCTGCTTCAGATCTCTCAATTCTTATACTCCTCTTAGCTTCATTCCATACACTATCTGGAATGGAATCTTTCTCGTGCTTCTGTTCACTGATTCATTGTATGCAAACTCTGCTTGTTACAGAATTTGATCTCACTGGCTATGATGTTCAGTGACCAAACTCCTCAGCAAATCTCCTAAACTCTGATTTACCACCTCAGTCTGTCCATCCGTTTGAGGGTCATATGATGAACTAAAAGACATTTATGTCCCCATATTCTTCGATAATGTTCTCCAGAGATGACCAACAAATTTAGTGTCCCTATCTGAGACAATACTCTTGGGCAACCCATGAAGTCTCACAACTTCCTTGAAAAACAAATTTGCAATGTGTGTTGCATCACTAGTCTTCTGGAAGGGGATAAAGTGTGTCATCTTTGAGAATATATTAACTACAACAAATATGGATTCACTTCCCTTTTGGGTTCTTGGCAATCCCAACACAAAATCCATGCTTGTTTCATCCCAAGGCATATCTGGAATAGGCAATGGCTAATACAATCCAGTGTTTTGTTTCTTTCCTTTTTCATACAGGAAAATCTTACATTTGTTTACAAAATTCTTCACCTATGCTCTCATACCTGGCCAATAGTATGAAATGCTCAACTGTGCAAATGTCTTGTCATGGCAGAAATTTCCCGCTAGACCTCCACTATGTTTTTCCTTCAGTAGATTTTCTCTCATTGAACACTTTGGTATGCACAACTAGAAACCTTTAAACAACAATCCATCTTGAATCATTTACGTTTCCCACTGACTTTTGTCTCTCAATACAAGATTCACACATGCTTCATATGCCTCTTTAAAATCTAGATCATCACAATACATCTCCTTAAGGTGTTCAAACCCTAAGGTTTTCACTTGAAATTCCTGCAGAATCAGACATCTCATGCTCAATGCATCAACAAATTTGTTAGCATTACCAGAAATATGTTTAATGAAAAAAGTGAAATTTTGCATAAACTCTATCCACTTAGCATGTCTCTAATTCAACTTTTCCTGTCTAGTTATGAATTGTAAAGCCTGATTATCGCTATACAAAACCAACTCTTTTGTAACAAGGTAGTGCCTCCATTTCTTTAAGGCTTGAATTACTGCATAAAATTCTTTATCATATGTGGAGTACTTTCTCTTAGTTTCATTCATCTTCTCACTGAAATATGCAACATGCCTATTATCTTGGCTCAAAACTGCTCCAATTGAAACTCCACTTGCATTACATCTTACTTGAAATGTCTTCCCGAAATTTGGCAAGACCAAAATTGGTTGTTCTGTTATCTTCTCCTTCAACATCTTGAAACTTTTCTCAGCCTCTTCTATCCACTTAAAAGACGTGTGCCTCTTCTTCAATGTATCCAATATTGGTGCACAAATTCCGTTGGAATTTCTAATGAACTTCCAATAGAAACTTGTTAATCCATGGAAGCTTCTCACCTCAAATATGCTCCTTGGCGATGACCATTCTTTGATTTCTCTCACCTTTTTTGGATCCATATTCAATTCATTTTAGGAGATCACAAAACCCAAATAAATGAGTTTTGTCTTCATAAAAGAGGACTTGTTTAGATTTATCAACAACTTCTCCTTCTGCAACCTCCTCATCACTAATGTCAAATGTATCAAATGATCTTCTTGAGTTTTACTGAAGACCAATATATCATCCAGATATACAATAAAAAACTTAACAATTAAATCTTTCAATACCTCATTCATCAATCTCATAAAAGTGCTCGGGGCATTTGTTAAGCTAAATGGCATAACAAGCCACTCATACAACCCCTCATTTGTATTAAAGGTTTTTTTCCACTCATCACCTTCTCTCATCCTAATATGGTGATATCCACTTTTCAAATCTATCTTTGAAACAAAATTTGCTCCACTTAAACAATCCATTAAGTCATCCATCCTTGGCAAAGCAAATCTTTACGAGATGGTGATCTTGTTTATGTCTATTGAGTATGTACACATTATCCATCCTCCATCCTTCTTCGGACTCAACACAATTGGTGTTGCACATGGACTCAAGCTTTCTCTGACCAAACCCTTGTCTAATAAATCCTGGAATTGTCTCTTTACCTCCTCATTCTCTTGAGGTGTCAATCTGTATGGTGTTTTATTCAGCAGACTTGCTCCATGTATTAGATCAATGTGATGGGCGATACTCCTGATGGGTGGCAATGAATTAGGTAATTCGTCCACTACTATGTCAGCAAAATTATCCAACAACTCTTGAACTTCCTCAAGAAAATCATCCATAGAAGTACTTGTAAGGACAACTCTGAGTTTCCTCACAACAACAAATTTCATCTCCTGTTCCTTCTTGACTTCAATCAGGAATTCCTTCCCACTCACGAGAAGTATACTTGTGATGGATTCTTCCTTTACTCTCTTCTCCTCTATTGTCAGTAACATGTGTGCTACCATTCTTCTCCAAAGTATAAGTATTTCTCCTCCCATCATGAATGACATTCCTGTCAAACTACCATGGCCTCCCCAACAAAACATGACATACATCCATGAGAATTACATCACACAACATTTCATTTCTATATCCTCCTATTTTAAATTCAATGAGGCATTGTTTAGTTACCATTACCTAGTGTCCTTTCTGCAACCATGATACTTTATATGGATTCGGATGTGCAGTTGCGTCCAACTCCAATTTCTCCACCATCTCTATGGATACTAAATTATCAATGCTCCCACTGTCAATTATCACTTTGCATACCCTATCTTTAGTCATGCCAGAAGTCCTGAATAAATTGTTCCTTTGCACTGGATTTTCAACCTTTGGCTTTGGTTTCAAGAGAACCTTCTTCAACATCAGATATTTTCCATCTTTTGCACCTTATGCTTCAACATTCAGCTTCCGTGCTTCCGAAATGTGAGCTTAACCTCCTTCTTTGTTTTTCTCAAGGCATTCCCAAGACATGTTTCATGTCTTTACATAGGCGTAACACTTCACCTCTCCTCCTCTGCTTCTTCCTCTTCCTTGAGGAAAATAATTTCTTCCACCAGACTGTCTCCCTCCGTAACTTCCTCCTCTTTCTAATTGACTATGTGGATTTTTAGTCTCACCCTTGGGCTTATGTGCCTTGTCCTAAAAAATTCCCTTACCTCTGTTTGACCTTCTTCCTCTGCTTCTCTGGTTCTCTTTTTTGGCCAACTTCTCCTTTGCCTTCAGTTCAATCTGATAAGCATCCTCCACTGTCCTCACTGTTATCATGCTGATTTCATCTTGGATTTCATATCTCAGGACATTTATATAGCTAGCAAATTTTTCATCATCTTTCTCCCTTTGTTCAGTCCTGATGTTAATCTTGTAAAAATCTTATGTGTACTCCTTCACTGCCATTCCCTTCTGTCTCAGGTTCTGTGATTTCCTGAACAAATTTATCGGATAGTCCTTGGGTATTAACTTAGCCTTCATCTTGGCTACCATTATGTCCCAATTCTTGATCTTTTGCTTACCTTTGCTTCATCTGTCAGCCTACATTTCATCCCACCATAGTGTTTCATGTCCTTTTAAACTGGTGACAGCATGTCTCACCTTCTTCTCCTCGTCGACGTTTTCATAGTCGAAATACTTATCCAGTGGTCGTATCCAATCAAGAAATTATCTAGCATCTAGATTGCCTTCATACTTCTAGATGTCTATCTTTGATCTTGCTCCGAATTTGACAACTGCTTTCAACAAGCCTTCCGTGTTATCATCTTCCCCTCCAGCTTCTTCAACCTCTATTTCTTCGCTTTCCGCATCACTGACGTCTCCAACATCAGTTGCTCTCCTTTGCATTGTCTCCATCGCATCCAACCTTGTGCGAATTTGTCTGATTTCTCTTTCTACAGATCGATTTTATATAGGAGGATATGCACGTATTCTAGGAAGCATTGTGATGACCCTTTATTTACTCACATAGAGTACAATTTGAGCTCTTTAAGATCTGATACCACTTGATGCAGACCCCTCCTTCTCTCCTCGGGGCTGCACGACCTCTCGATCAAGGATCTTTAACTACCTGAGCTGGATTATCTCCTCAAGACCTTGTTGGCCCCAAATTAAATTAAACATAGGCCCTTTTATCACCTTAGGCACAGGTCTTATGGTATTGTTGGGCCCCAACAACCCCCTTCTTTATTTTTAATCAAACTCTAGGGTCCCTCGAAATTTTACTTGGATTCTTCATTTTTTTTTTCTCTTTGACTTGATTGGATTGGTATCGGTTTTCTTTGTTTCGAGGTTGGTTTGAGTTTATATTCTTTTGTTTGGTTTGAATTTCATGAAATTCAAATGCCATTTTGTTTTTCTTTCTATAGAGTTTTGATGTTGATGGACGAGCTTCATAATTTGAGAGTTTGTTATTATCTCTTCCTTATTGAATTTATCTGCTATGAGAATGGATTGGTTGAAGACATCGATTAATAACAATGATTTTACAAGAATAATGTTTATTGCAACACATCTTTTCTATGACATTTGTTCACATTTGATCAAATTTGAATGAGGGAGAGACGAACATAGAAATCTTAATTTAAACGAAACATTAATTTTTATCAATGGTTTACTTTAATTTAAATTATGATTATGTTTTCATATTTTGCTCATTAGAAATCATTTTCACAAAATCATTTGGTAGGTTTAATTAATTAAATTATTTTGTAAGTTTTCATCTCATTTCAAAATAAAAATAAAAATAAATTAATTAATTAATTATCTATCATTTGTTTGATTTTGTGAAAACCCAAAATTAATATTTTTATCCTCTCCATCAACTTGAAGCTTCTAGAATTTTAAGATCATATTTGAAAGGAAAATATAAACAATATTTGGTTAGAACTTATAGTTCATTTAAATTAATTTTAATTTTATTATTTTAGATTTTGTTTTATTCACAATTTTTAGGTTATTAATTTGGTTTCTTTTTGTTTCACAAGTTTCTATTATCAGTTATTTGGTATGGATATGATCATGGCTTGATTTTATTATCTAAATACATTCAAGATAATTGATCCAAAAATAATATTGGATTGCTGCAAATAATTTATGAGCAACAACAAATAAGATTCGGAAATGCGTTCAAAAACAGACAATCGATTTTGCAGGACTGATTGCAGCCAAACTGTAAGGAAACTAAAGAAATGGTTGAAAACCCATTTGCATAATGGACCCATTTAGCTTAATCTCGAGATTTTTCCCAAACAAATGCACAATTTAAGAGATATTTTGTCTCTTTACGAGGAAAATTTCAGGTGGCGAAAATTATTAGTGACGCCCAAACTGTTCATTCAGTGCATATATACATGAGAAAGTTCAGAAAACAGAGGGGGAAGAAATTGAGAGGAGGATTTTTATCCTTTATTTTTTGTATATTATTTATTTTGTAAAAAAAAAATCTTTTTGAATGGAGTAACAGATGGTTGGCATTTTGGGAGAATGGACGAGTACTTTCAAAGAAGAATATGGAATTCCAGGTTGCTTAATGGATTTTTCCCTGTGAGTAAAATGGTTTTGTTTTCATTATAATATCTTCATATTCTTTGAATAATTGATTATGCATTGGTTTAAATTATCTTTAGTCTGTTTTATCAATACATGGTTAATTGCTATCATTTATGTATTAATTTTTTCAATCTTTAAAGAGTCGATTATCCCAAAAATTAATTTTGGACCTTATGAAGAACTTATTATACTGAAACTATATGGGATACAGTTTACTCTTTGGCTTTTTCCCTGTGTAGACTGTGCAGTGTTTTTCATTGTTTTCTCATGTAATATTTTTGATGTGAAATTTTATCTATATCGAACTAGCTTTAGTGTGTTCTGCATATAATCTTTTATATCATGTTTTATTTATGTGATTCATTATCTTTTGGTTCAATTGATATCTATGACTGATCATCTATTCAAGTATCTTGAGTTTACATCTGATGCTAGGTAGCTGGTAACACCATTTCTGAGAATTGAAATTTCTTTCATTTTCGGTTATTGGACATTTCAAGGTCACATGATATATAATCATTTGTCTTTCTGTCGTCATAAACTTGTTATGGAATATAAAAGACTTCTTTGAGTTTCTTCATGAAGTATTATGCTTGCTTTTGTCATAGGCTTACACTTAACACAGGTTAAGAGGATCTCACACAAATACAAAGAGATAAGTGAGATCGGAAGAGCGGTTCAG
>CBVK0101044694.1:0-10832 GCA_900067695.1 Picea abies | reverse complement strand
CAAACAACCCTCGACCCTGTCACCCTAGCCATAGTTGCATTTGATTTTTTCGGCTTTGGTTGTTGTGAAGGCTCCATGATTTTCAGTTTTGAAAGGAAAACACAGTCCAACTCTCCCCTCAAGCAATATTTCCAGGTATGTCTCCTTTAATTTCCATCCATGATGGTCCCTTTGTGTTATGAATCGATTTTTTGGCTCAGGATTGCATGAGTTATGTGTTTTTCTTAAGTTTTGACTGTGTATCAGAGTTGTGCTTATGGTTTCTTCTATGAATAATCTGGACTGTTGACGTTTTAAAGGAAAAGAATGGATTTTATTGTTGTGGGTAGCCCATGCATTACTTTTTTGGTGTAAAACATGTCGGTCAGCTTTGGGTTTTACTTTGGTTCTCTGTGGAAAATTATGATAATGGTGTACCAACCTTTGAGTTTTTGTTGCACGGGTTTTACCACCAGTATGGGTATTAGGTGTTGTCACTCATTTTCTCCTCAGTCGTTGTTATGTTCATTCTTCTAAATTGCACTGAAAACTGTTAAGAGTTGCACGATTCTAGTTTTGTTTGGACCGAGCCCGAGCTAGCATTTGTCATGGAATTACCCTCACTATCACCATGTTGGAAGAATTTTATAGTTGAGTTTTCATCGCCCATAACTTTGAATGGAAGCCTATATATGTGTTGGGTTGGCCCTGGGTTCTGCTCGGGAATTCTTTCCACAGTTTTTATAAGAAATCACCTCTCTCATTATCCATTGGAGGTGGCTGATTGTTATGTTTGGTTACCCTCATAGTCAAGTTTTGAGTTAAAAGTTATGCATCTGAGGTGATTTTAAAGGGAATGGGCTCTCTATTTCTTCAAAGACTATTCCTTGATTATCAGTTGTTACTTCTCTATGATAATTTTTTTAGAAAAAAAGAGGGGTATGAGTGATCTGTATTTTCAAAGACTCTTTCTTGATTGAGCCATCTCTTGTTAACTCTTTGCAATAAAATTTTATGGGGAACCAGTTCTCAACATCCCTAAGGATCTGTTTCATTTGGTCAAGTTATTTGCTCTCACCTCCATTGTTGTGTGAAACCCTAAACACAATCTTAGTCTTTTTTTAATCCTGTCAAGAATAAAGGACACCTGTGTATGCTAGTTTTGTTGAGAACAACTTAGTTTTGGTCTATCAAGCATGAATTGGTTCTGTTGACCTTGACTAGTTTATGTTTCTCCTTGGGAACTTTTTGGCTCTGTCAATTGTTGGGTAATTCTTCTAGAAGGAAGTTGGTACACGTTCGATTTTCAAAAAACTCAGGCTCAGAGTTGCATGTTATTGGTTAAATGCTATTGTCGAATCAAGATTTGTGTGGATTATATTGTTGAAGACCCATGTGTGATTGAATCGGGGCCCAATTATGAATTTTAATGTAGTGGATTATGTCAAAGAGTGACGGAAATTTGATTTTTGGTGGTTAATACTGGGTCTATTATTGTTTGATTTCAAGGAATGAATATTGGATATGGATGTTCAGAATCATTGTGCATGTTATATTTTTTTTTTTAAATAAAAAGGGTTAGGATTGGAGCATGGAAGACTATGGTTCAAAGGGTTATAATTTTATTATGAAATTGGCAATGATGTGATTATGATATTGCATATATTGTATAATATGTGAAGGTTTCTATAATTAAAGTATTCTGGGCAAATGAATTGTCTTTCATTTTGAAGTCAACAAACATTTTTTTTGCAGTTAAGGGACAATTAAATGATTTATGTTTTAAAGTGGATGCTTATTGGATTGTGGTTTGAACAGAGTTATGTTTTTTGTTTGATTTAATTTTTTTTTTTATGAACAATATCTATATTATTCCCTCTCATGCTATTACTTTTTCGCTCATTATGCTCCCCTCACTATCCCAATTTCACTTTTACATGCCTTGTTCTATAAAATAAATTAAACACTCTATATGGCAGTGGAAAAAGATATGACACATAAATAGGTGGCAACTGATATATTTTGGTATCGATTGCACAGTTAGTTATTTAATGAATTGTTGAGTAGTACTCATGTTTTTATTACCTGTCATGTTACAACTTTTTCTCTCATTACAATCCGTCCAGATATCCCATGAACCCTATTTCACCCCCTGCTCACTTGGAAATTATTAAATAATGTATTATGGATTGAATTGCATGGGTCTTATGTCAATTTTTGAGCCAAACTTTGTTTCATATAAACAAAATGTCATGTATGGTTTGTTAAGGGCTAGTTACTAATGAATTGTGCTTACAGGATGAGTTTCTTTGGCAAAGGCAGTCACGACAGAAACAATAGGGCAAGAGGTAACTGGAACAGAGGGCCTAGAAGGCCTAGATTCTCAATTCTAATGCTAACCCTTAGGAGTTGAACCAATTGTTTCAAGATGTGTTCTTCAATTAGATTGGACAAGGGATAGTCCATCCTATACTAGAGAGGACTCCCTTATAGCATCAAAATATCCTTGGTGTTATATAAAATACCCAGCCACCCACAGGCCATGGTACGCTACCTTCAAGCCCACCCTTGGACTTCTTTATCTTACCGATACCTTTTTAAAATTTAAGGATGCATAAAAGGAAAGACTTTAACGACATGTACAACAATATTCAACAAGGATGCATAGTCTAAAGATTCAATCAAACTATAATTAAATATACAACGGAAATACATTCATATACATGAAAATGATACCATAACAAAGAGACCTTATCTTTATGAAATATGACACCAACTGGTTGTAGACCAAGGACGTTCCACCCAACCATAGACACTATTGTTCCAAATCTCAATAGAAACGTCACCCCCGAGCCAAGCCTATGAATCCACAAGGATAGTTCTAGAGTGTACTTGGGTTCCCAAACTAGTCGGCTCTCAAGCTCTCATAGGTTTCCCATCTCTCACAGCAATCCAAGGACCCAACTCTCTTCTACCCATATTGCACCACCCGAGACCTCCACCCTTCTCTGCCACGCAGTCCCTCAGGAAATCCTTCTCCTTATTCGGGCTCTAGTGCAACTGGTTCAGAATCTCAATGTTGGAACTCTCGTGAAACGTTTTATGCAGTTGTGAGCAACGATAGACATGGTTCAATGCATCTCATACATGTAGGCCTCAAATAAAAGTTGGATCACACCAACAACCACTACAACCAACTATCATGTGGCTAATCTTTAGCAGTTCGGTTCCCTTTCCCAAGACAATACGTGGATGCGGATGGATCAATGAATGGGTGAGCGAGTGCATGAAAGTGTGTGAGGGAAATGAATGGACATACAAGAAAATCAATGAACAAGCCATCAGTTGAACCCCCCATCATACTAGAGGTGGGTTTAAGTAACTTCGAGTGGAATCAAGAACCTTCTGGACTTCCCCAAGAATAGCACATAATCAATCCCCTCCCTTAGGAAAAAAGGGTAATTAACATAGGAATAAACACTTATCCCCTCAATCCCCCTCTCTTGTGGAATCATAGCCCCCTATAACTCTAGCCCTTGTCCATCTAGCATCCAACCATGTATTTATTATTAATAATGATAAAAACATTACATGTCTTGGGCACGCTGGCCTTTTAATAATTATTTGGGAACCCTGACCTCTCATCATTGTAACAATACATTATTTAAAAATGGGGGTTCAAAACCTGGGGTGTTACATATTCATGTGCTTCCTCATGTATACATGCAACCAAAAGTTCCTGAAAATGATGGATGGTAAGAGATTGTCCATCTAACAGCCTCCCACCATCGTGGTTGGACCAACTTGTCATTACCTCCTCCTCCTCCACTTGTAAATCCTAATGTTCAAATTTCCCTTATACATTCACCTGTTCAGTCCTCTCATGCTAGAAAACAACTTAAAACCGAGGTCCCCCATGTGCAATAAATAGGTAAAGTCATTGCTTCCCCCTCATTACTTCAAATGACTCATCAAAATTAGTGTTCTCCTGTATACACATAAGGGATGATTGTTCCCATGTTATTAGTGAGAATAAGCCTCTAGGTTTGAATCAACCTAAGGTTAATTCTGGGAAGTCCAAAGGGGACAGTAGTTACAAAAGAAGGATTGCCTCTCAAAGTTGTTGAAGACAATGGCCTACAGAAAGTTTTGGAAAACAAACTATTTTTTTGGATAATGTGGTTATTTACATATTTTGGATATGATTTGAATTATTTCTTATATTTAATATTGTAACACCCATGTTTCCCATGGATTGTAATTAATCATAAAATAGGATTACCATGCTAAGGCATGTGGACAATGTAAATGTATTATTGTTAAATTTCCCATAACTGACTGTTGGGGGGATGAAACCTTGAAGTACGAGCCATGATATCTATAGAGGAAGGGATCAATTTATGACGAGAGGACTAGTGGTTGAATTATCAACCACCCCCATGAATAGAAGCATGGTCTAGCTGCAGGATGTCAGCTAGAAGTACCACAGAGACCTATAGACACGAGCTTTATGACAGGTTAGAAACCTTCCAAAGGAGGGAAGGTAAGATACATACAGAGACAACAAGAGAAGAGAGGGGAGACGAGATAAAAAGATCCTAAGGGAGATGTGAAAACCCAAAGGAAGTGTCGAGAACATGTCCTGAAGGACTTGAACGCGAGCTGGATGCTAGGGAAGCATTTGATAAACCTCACAGAGTCGCTATGACAGAGAGAGTTTCTGTGAGAGATGGAATAAATTCCCTAGTGATATCATGGCTTGGCACAGGGGTAGACAAAGTGATAAGAATGAATGCCTCTGAGCCTATAGTTGGCTGGAAAGGCGCAAACCGATAGTCATTTGGTTAGATGAAACTTCTAATAGATAAGTATTCTCATACCCTATGGAATTAAGATATAATTATGTAATGAACTGGGATATACTGTGAATGACCCAGGGATGTGTATGTTTTCTTAATGGTTATATTGTACATATTTATTCTTGTTTAAATTGTGTATTTGAGAAAGTATGTATTGGACATGTTTTCTATTCATAAATACCTGTTCCTTGTGGTAGCTTAAGCTAGATCCATGAACTATGAGTTTGTCGACCTTAGGCACAATTTCACGTACGCATGTTGACACTCCTAGTCATTCTAAGTCCCTTGGAAGAGGGAGTATTTTAAATCTCAGGAGAGATAGTGCATATATGCATAGGCTCTCTACGAGGCAGGCAGAGACCGAGAACCACTTAAGTTCTAGAGTTGAAGAATGAGTGTAAGGGGTGCGCGGAAGGACTCTTCCAAGCGTTAAGTTCAAGAGAAAGAGCACACAGATATTAATCCTTTCAGAGCTAATGAATCTCAGGAAGAACAAGGAGGTTGAATCATCAAAAGGGAAGGTCCCTTGTTTGGAAGATGAACGGATGAAATTTGTTCAGAAGAAGCCATGGTCTGTTGTGACCGTTGGGTACAGGAAAGAGTGTGGGAGTTAAACCTAGAGTCATTCGGACTTCGTGAGTTCAAAGAACTGAGAGAGTTCATTGTACGGGAGGTAAAATACCTAAATTCCTAAAGTTAACTCTGATCCTTACATCTAAGAACGCCCAGGAACCATCCCGACCGTCAGATCTAGGAGGTAGACAATAGTCAAGTTACCAGAACTACCCATGACTTAAGAATATGATAGCGGAGATGGATGCGAGTCGTTTAATAGGAGGAGAGGCCATCACGATCATCAAATCGACTCAAATATGCATTGGAGTTACTGAATCAAACACCAACTACTCGATTTAATCAATGGTTCAGAATAATTGCACAGTGCGAAGGTGAATTTAGCAGACCTACTAGTTCATGACCTACAATCAACCCACATCGTTGAACTCATTGGGGATAGAAGATCAACGAATAGGATTAGAATAGAGTCGAGCGAGAACTTCTCAGATTGCGGAGGTGGGACCCTGCAATAACTTTGAATCATCGATATATGAATGGAGATCAAGAGTGGGGAATCCTTGCGGAGCGCCAAGGTGAAAGTACTAGACGTGCTAGTTTGCGGCCCTCAATTCACTAATGATGTTGATCTCGTCAGGATGGAATATTAATGACTCCAGTTAGACCAGGTTGGGAGAATACTTTCCAGATTGTGGAGGTTGAACTCTCTAATAAATATCACACATGTTGGGGTCTCGCAATTAATGTGAACCGTTGATCATTGTCGACCTTCAATCTGAGTTTGGTGAGATCCCTGAAGCACAAGGAGTGTGTGGGAAATAAAAATCCTCAAAGAGATCAATCTCAGAAGAGATATCACTTTCATGTGTGCAGATGAAGTCTAAGAGACGGACCGATAGGAGGAGCAAGGGTCGAGGCCTTTGAACCCTTAGCAAATCTTGTAATTTAGAAGAGATCAGAAGCTCAGGAAGAGGAGAGGCAGTGGTCATTGGATCATAGAACAGAGGAACAATAGCCTCCTAATCGAAGAAAGGTGCCCAAGCCTTAGTGCTTCACACATGTAGGAGAGTGGACTTACAAAAGTCCCGAAGTTCCGAAGTAGTTTGGGACCATTCATTGTTAGGAGAAGGAGATCCTGATTGTTCCTTGCCAGGAGACACATGTCAACAAATTGTAATCTTAGGATAATCACTTTGAGAGGTTTCAGTTGAGATTTGAGAATCTCAAAATATGGAGAGCGAAGTAAACGTCAGCCGTCGGATCTAGGGGACAGGTGGCGTAAACCTGGATCTAGGGGACAGGTGGCGTAAACCTAGAGACTTCGGCTAAAGACCCGAAGTAGACGTCAACCATTAGATCGTCCAAAGTAAATGTGAGTTGTTGGATATAGAGGACATGTGGCATAATTCTAAGGACTCCGGGTAAAGATATGAAGTAGGTCCTTTTTATTGATCGCCAGGAGGGGTACGTGTAGATAGATCGAGGTCTCCGGGTGAATGAACTTTGGAAGGAAATGAGTGCGTAGAATCTTGAAACTCCCAAACACCAAAGAGATGAATTAGATCCTATTCATTGGCTGGAAAGAGATACATGTCGATAGATCGAGGATTTGGGGAAAACTACTTTGGAGGTTTCCAAGTGAGGAGTGAGACAAACTCTCAAAGCCCTGAAATCCGGAGAGTTGGAAGGTCGAAGAGGATTTGGACCATATATGCAGAGGGCTTGTGGCAACAGATCATGAACTTCAGGTGGAAGCACTCTGGGAGAACAACTGAAGAAGCTGGGAGTCATTGATCTATGAGAGGATGCATGTCATCAGATCGTGGATTCCGGGTTAAACCATTATAGGAGAAACGAATATTGAGGAAAACTTAGATCTGATATCCCCGAAGGCCAAAGTCCCAAAGGAGACAAGGGTAATTTATTTAGAGGGGATACACATTAATAGATCACGAGCTCCAAGTGAATCAAACCAAGGTTTCAATTGAGAATATAGATTGTCGAACCCCAAAGAACCAAAGTGAATCTAGACTGTCTGATCTAGAAGAGACGTGGCATAAATATATGGACTTCAGGTAAAGTCCTGAAGTAATTCATATCCACCAGATTAAGGGGGACATGGCATAAATCTGTGGATTTTAGGTAAAGGGCCGAAGTAAGCCTCGATCAACTGATTCAAGTGGACACACGACAAAAATCTGCATACTTCGAGGGGAATTAAAAGTTGATATTTGAGACTCCTAAAGTCAGGAATCGTGAAGTGATCAACACTGTTGATTGAAGAGGACATGTGGTAGGATATTTGTCACTACAGGATAAGGCAAGGGTTGAGAGTTGAAACTCCTGAAACCCGAATCATGAAATAAGTCACAATTGTTGATTTAGAAAGTTGAGATCTAATCCATAGATTCAAAAAGGATAGATCTGAGATGTTAGTTCAAAAGAACCATCAAGGCCAATGATATCGATGGTCATGTCGCATTGCGAGGACCGAATGTGTGTGAACTTTGAAAAATTGAGGGTCGGCCATAATCCAGACCATGATTTTGGAGAAAGGACATGTGGAGGCTAAAGATGAATTTCCGGGAGAAAAGTAGTTTGGTTTCAAACCAACCTTGGCCGCTCCCACAATCAAGTGGTTACATGAGGTCATCGCCCAAGGTCATGTCAAGGAGGGACTTAGTATATCAGCGGCTAGTGCCAAAACTCAGAGATTTCGCAAGAGTAGAAGGAGAAGGTCGTGAGTAACATTAGACCTACACCCGGAAGTCGAAAGGGTCTGCATTTAATTACAAAACAAGACCACCAGGGTCTTATAGATTCATTTGGATTCAGAGTCAAAGATCCTTAAGTGGGAGGTCAGGCTAGTTCCCCGAATTTCCAAATTAGAAACCATGAATGGAGAATCTGTCCTTTAATAAAAGAAAAAATTGTTATTCCTTGTGGTGTGTGTGTTATAAATTGGTATATGAGCATGGTTACAACACTTGGACTGCTTGGGATCATGCACGAATCGCGTAAGGAGGTATTATCATCTGCATTTACTCCTTGAGGAGAAGGACAATAGATTGAACCTGTGATTTGGGAATTCTTGTTGAATTTTAGCAGAAGAATTTCTTTAGTCGTTGTCAATGTGATAACTACTCTTACCATAGTAGGGATATGCTACTTAACATTTATAATAAGATTTGAATGTGGATAGCTAAAGGTGGTAGGGATTCTATCAATGGTATCTAAAGCCCGAAGGATGGATGACCTGGTGTTCGTAACATTGCTTCTACGAATGGGAAGTTGGAACTTCAGACACTGATGATGGTGGATTATATAATGGTTAATACCTTTATGGTCTTAAAGGAATCTGATAGGATCAGGTAGGATCCTTGGCATTTATAGTTTCAGATTTATATTAAAAATTGGAGTATATAACTCCTCATGACCAGAGAAAAGTGAGATGGGTAAGACCCTATGGGCGTTGAGGCAAGAAGGCTTTCTTGCTAGACGTTGTCGCATAAAGAGGAAAGTGGCCCTGGTTGGTTATTTCCATGAGAGAAGGAAACATCAATATGAGATATGACTGTGAGATTAGTCCTGTAAGTGACTGAAATCTCAAACTAAAGGACACTAAGGATGAAATTAAACTATCAAGTGAATGCATGAGGTAAAAAGGTGCAAGAGATGAACCTACTTATACATGAATGTGTATACATGATCATAAGGATGATTGGAATATCCTTTGGAAAAGGATATAGAAGCCTGATATGTCCATGTGTGTGAATGACATGGAAAAAGTGCAAGCAATAAGCTAGCATGATGAATACTTATATGTGTTTAATTATACTTGAGTACATGGTTTTAATGCATTGTGGAGCTTCCTAATATGAATCCGAATATTAATACCAGTTAGGTATGAATGATATTAAACGTTCAAGTGATTCACATGTATGATGTAACAATATAGTTATAAGTACCATATGGTTTCCCTGATGAGTGAAATATAAAGAAAGAATTTCCCTTGTCCAGAATAAATGAATACTATGGATGCATGGCTGACTCCATTCTGAAGAGTCTGACTCCATTCCGAAGAGTCATGAAATTTCAGTTCCAAATAATATCTTGAGGGGGAATGTATTCCCTTTCCTCAATAAATACTAATATAATTAGATAAAAAGGGTAATTGAGAAAAGATGTTATGTTGTCATAATAAGATGAAAATGATTACGCCTTTGAGAATCACATGAGAAGGATTCTGAACAATACTTAGTTGATTGATCTTAAAAGTAGAGATGTAAGTGGAATGTGAAACATACCTATGACCACTACAGGAAGGTTTAGGATTATGAATATGGTTAATTACATCATGGATGTAAGTTAACAAAGCTAGAATATGTATGGATTCATAATTTGGGTATAGGACAAAGATGCATGTTTATATTCCTTATGGGATATTTGGTAAACTGTTGAAGCTAACTCAAGGTTGAGCCCATCACAAATAGTGATGGATATGCAATAAGGAATTTTCATGCTGAAGGAGTTCCCTATGGAGGAACTATGTGAAGACTCTGTCAGGAAAACAAAGTTGCAACCTTAATGACTGTTGAGAATTAAGAAATGAGCCACAAGCTTATATATATATATATATATACCAGAATCCTGGATTACATTTTGACTAAAATCATGTAATGAATAGAAGACTAATAAATGAATATTGACCATTATGATAACCAAATGGGAATGTGCAGGATGCATAGGTTCCTGATCCATTATGAACAGAAAACAAAATCAATAATAATTTTCTATTAAAGCATGTTGATGTATTCCAAAAAGGTTAGGGTGAGGCCTAACCAAGGTTTCCCAAGGAAAAGAGCACGAATATCCCAACATGGAGTAAATTTCAAAACAAGAGGAAAGACAGTGAGCCCTTAGAAATAACTCAGTTGGGCTGAAAATTCCCAGGAGATGTAGAAAGAATTCGACGAAGGGGAGAGCCCTCAATTCTTTTCTTGCTGTGTATTATGTTTTTTCTCTGGGATGAGAAAGACAATACACTGATGAAAGTAAATGTTTTGACACCATAGTGATGAGGATTGTATTAGTGCAAAAATAGTTGAGAACTGTCAGTATTGCACTCATGAAAACATTAAGGATACTATGATGAAGTGCATACATATATGCTAGGACATGTCTGAAAATGTTTTATTAATTTAAATGATATGGTACTTTCATTTTTAATTTACATGATGACTAATGTGTTTATGATGTATGTCATGTGTAGAAAGAAATAGATTGGAACTGTTGAGAAAGACAGTTGCCAATAATGAACAACCTCAATCAGAGGATGAATATGAGAAGGTTTTTGTTGAAAGATTTTTTAAGGGACTTTAAAAGTCCCCATAGAGCACCACTGTTGTAGGAAAATCTGCC
>CBVK0101044692.1:0-10394 GCA_900067695.1 Picea abies | reverse complement strand
TCAGAGCATATGGTTTTGAAGACTTGATTGTTTGCAAGTTTTGTTTCTGATGCTCACAAGGTTGAAACTCACAAGAGGAGAAGGTCAACTTATGGGGCCAATTTCTTATCTAGCAAGGAGGAATAAGATTCATTCACCGCAAGTTGTAGAGAGACCTTTTCCAAGCCAATGTGATCAGATCTTTTACTCAAAGGTGTCAGGTGAGATGGATTGGTCAATTGTTATTAGATATGATACAAGTTGAAGACCATTAAAGTATATTGTAGAGGAATAATATTATATTGAACAATAACATTATTCCCTAGAGATAGATCAGGAAGATGGGTCGTTAGCCGAAGAAGACAGAGAAGATGAACTAGACGTAGGAGATAATGAAATTCTTGATGATGATGTCGATGAAGATATGCTCGAAAATGGCATTGATGACAATGATGATATCTTCAATCCTTTCAGCACCATTTTTGAACCGAATGATGATAAAGATGTCGAATTGGATGAAGAAGAAAATATAGAAGAATGATTATACATATGTTGATTTGGATGGGGTACGTAACTATATATTTTAATTTGCATGAAATATTATCTTTAAATAATTTACTTATGTGGGTTAATTACATGTTTTTAAGTTTTATTCCATTTTTTTATATCCTATGTTACATGTTGTTTATTATGTCAAACTTGAAATTAATGGCCATATTGTATGTGCTAAACAAAAATTGTCATTTACAAACACATAATTTTTCTTTCTTTAATTAATTTTTGTTTTAGTAGTTTCTATGCATGATTACTATGTTTCTTTCGATTATTTTATATTTTATAGATTGGGTATTGGGGAATTGAGAGTGATTTTAGGGGGAGGGAAGGGACCATACGATATTCCACCTTCACATGGTTGCTCTTGTTTAGTAGAGAATAAATTATTCTCAAAATGAAGAGAATCTCATTCATATTTATACCATCTTCATAAATGTCATCATTGTTGTCATTGTATTGCAACAACAAAGTTTTGATGAACATGTTCATCATTGCTATAGAATCTTTGTCAAATCTATTTGAAAACATGGGAATTTGGCCCATGCGTTTGGTGGAAAGAATAAGGTGCTAGTTGACATTTTGTATTTAAATAATGATTTCATACTAATATTCTTTATGGAGCAAAAAAGTACTTAGATGAGAGAAACAAAAAGACAAGACATAATTGAAGAAGCTTGTGCAATTTATCAAGTACTTGTTCATCGATGTTATTGCATTCCCTTGCAGTAATAGATGCGGGGAAGTTCATATTGAATGAATTTTAAAATAAACAACTAAAATACATTGTACTAGGACTAGACATGGGAAACAATGACCTATGAATGGGGCTAATGTTGAATGTTTTCCAAACTGTTTCTGTATGCATTGAAATTTGACATGGATAAATTATTCGCATGCCTTGATTATATGGGAGGGTTTCTAGACTCAAATATGACTCACACACCCACTCTATATATCTAACATCGTCCTCGTTTTGTTTTAACTTACTTAGATTAATTTCATGCATGGAACTCCCAACATACCCATCGTCATGGTTCTTCTCTTTATATTCAGTGCCTATGCCATTCAAAAATAGCATCATGCAAATTAGGCCAATGCGTTTGGTGGAATGAATAAGTTGCTATATGAGGTTTCGTATTTAAGTAATGATTTCATGCTAATATTCTTTATGGATAAAAAAAGTACTTATATGAGATAAAAAAACAAAGACAAGAAACAACTGATGAATCTTGTTGTTATAGCAAGATTTGCCTCACCCTATGCAAATTTGCTCAGAAGACCTTTTTCCATTTCCCATGTAGACTTGAAGTCCTCTTTTTCATTTCCCATAGATAAAAATAATATTTTTCTACATATATGCACCCTAATAGTTATACAACATGTGTATATGCAGGTTGCACCATTACAACCCGCATACATCAATATTTTTGTCCAAATTGAAAAATGGTGTTAGGTTTCCATGTCAAGTCATGAGATCCATGATTCTTGACCTTCCATATACTATAAATGATATGAATCGGCCCTTTAGTTCCATTTGAAGGTTATAAATGGGCCTTATCCAAGATGTGGAAAAGAGGAGAATAATTCAACTTTGAGAGCAAAGTTACTCTGGAGAAATTATTCACTTCATATTGAGTTTGCATCCCTTTATCGTTTTAAGTCTAAACACATTGTTCATCCCCCAAGCTCTTCCCTAGTTGATTGAGAACCTCATTGTCTCTCTTATATGAGATTGTCTTTGGTGGAGGATTGAAGTGGTGGAGGCCCAATTGGAAGGGAATTAATTTCTCAGTTTGGAACCGTACCGACAAGGAATTTTGTAATTCATTCACTTCTGTTGATTACATTTTAATAGAAATACTCTTTTCTCGTCGAATTAATGTCTTGAAAATTTTTGAATTGTTATTCCATGGGAATATTTGTTATGAATATTGATGGATTATTCTATTGAATGTGCTAAATTTATATATTATCACCATATGCATTTGTTTCTTGGTTGTTGCGACCAAGTTGCAGGTATATTGCTTTGAGTTAAGTGCTTAACTATGGACTGCATCAAACGTCTGGACAAGGTAGGATCTTTATCTTATCTTGTTAGAATATTTGTTTATATAGAATACTTGAGATTAGAGTTGATTTCTGCAGTCATTTGGGTTTGTTTTGGTTTACCCCATGCCATAGACAGATTTTCCTCGTAACAAAATTGGGGCTAATGTTGAAATTGTTTTTCAAACTGTTTCTGTATGCAATAAAATTTGACATGGATAGATTGTTCGCATGCCTTGAATATATGGGAGGTTTTCCAAACTCAAATATGACTCACAAACCCACTCTATATATATGACCTCATTATTTTTTCATTTCAACTTTCTCATATTAATTCATGCATGGTACTGCCAACATACCCATCATCATGGTCGTGCTCTTTACATTAAGAAGGTTTCATCCATGTGGATTATGGATAAACAAAAAAGAACTCCAAGCTTGGATATCCAAATATTATGGATCTTTCCTAAAGGATATAATGTATGATGTTGAGTTGGATGAATAAGAACATTAATGATATCGAATTGTTGAAATGTACGAGGTATGTATTTATATGTTTTTAGTCGATAATTTGTTCTCTTTCATTTACCTTAATTTGTGTTTTCTTATTTTATATGTTTGATTCTTACTATATTGCATTCAAACATATTATAGTAGATAAATTGGGTATTGGGGAATTGAGAGTGATGCAATTGGGGAGGGGAGAGGGGCCATATGAGCTTCCACCTTCACGTGGTTGACCTTGTTGAGTATATAATACATTATTCTTGAAACCAAGAAAAGCTCATTTAGGTTTATACCATCATCTCCAATTTTAACTTTCATTCTTGTAACAATTTTCAAGGTTGTCCATTTATCAATTGGTGGAAATTATGATTTAATTTAACCTGACACAGAGTGACCTATAAATGCAGCCAACATTGAAATTTTTATCAGTTTGTGCTTGTATGCACTAAAATTTCACATGGTTATAGTATATGCATGAGTTGACGGCATGGGAGGGTTTCAAGACTCAAATATGAATCACACAAAGAATTTGACAATCAAATGAAAAAATTATAATAAAAATGTGAACAAGATGAAATTATTCATCATCGTTTTTTTCATCATCATTATCATCATATTGTAGTGAGGTTTCAATGAACATGTTCATCGTTCCTATATCATCTTCCTCATAATTTTCCAAAAACAATGACTAGTGAAAGGGGCAAGCATTATTGTTTTTCAAACTATGATTTTACTTCCCTGAGCCGATTTTGTAGGATTGAGTGTCCTAGCCACAATAATTGGCCATTATTTTAGTTATTGTTAGATATGAAAAACATTTACTACTTGATTAGTCCAAAAATCCGTAGTTTGTCTTGCATAAAGAGAGATATTGGGGGGAATGAACTCCCTATTTCTTTTTTATACTACCTTGTTGAAATACCAAGAGGGATTACATGGGTACATCAAAAGAGGGCTATCCATATTCGAGGTAAAAAAATTGATGATGCATGAAATAATTTATTGTTTATTGAGGATAGAGATAGTGAACCAACACATAATGGATAAATGGAAAACAACATAGGAAGTTACTCAAAAACAAAAAATACATAATGAAGAAGAATTCCAATACTTCACAATCCAAAAAAAATAAAAATAAGAATCATTGCAATCCTTGTGGTGGTAATGGTCACATCAAAGAATGCTTTTGGAAGTTGTCACATAAAAAACATCACCCTTGTAATAAGAAGAAACAATAGAAAATAACATGGTAGCTATAATAGAGGGTCTTCAAGGATGGTACTGCTACACTCTTACTGTCTACATTATTTTTCCATTTTCCTATAATAAAATCAACAAATAAATTATAGGTCTTAAGTAACCCCTTCAACATCATGTTTTCTTCTACATCTTTAGTATTAATCACATTTATAGGAGTTAGAGATTAAACATTATATTGTTTAGGTTTATAATTTCTAACTATTAGAAGTTAAAATTTTATGCCATTATGGTTAAGGGTTATATGGGTGTTGGCAGCCAACTCACCTTTTTCTATTATCCTATAAGCGGCCTACACCTGTGTTTTGCAAACATCAAGTTTTTCGTTGCATTTTTCAAATAGACGACATTTTCATTTCTTGCGACATTGACACATTTGTCTTCGTTAAGTTTTCACGACTGTAAGCGTGAAAACTTCTCCTTTCGTAGTTGTTTTTCAATCATTATCTCAACTGTGGTTATTTCTTTTGTCATTTGCGCTTGCCTTTTATTGATCGTTACACGATTGGCAATATCCTTTGATAAGTTCTCATACTTCGATTGATTATATGACTTGACTTTTATTGAGTTTTTAAGACATTGATCATTTGGATTTTGCATTTTATGACTTGCCTAATCTTTGATTCTATGAAATGCATAAGGGTTTTGATTAAATTTCTATATATGTATGATAGGATCCTTATGTTAATCTTTTATATTTGTTTGGCTTGTCAACTATTTGGCACCTTGGTTAAAATTATGAATCAATACATTAGTGCATATTTGATTTTGGGTGTTGATTTGTATGTTGGGCGTTTAAACACTATGGCATAGTGTTAGCGCGTATTTGTATGCACATTCCATTTGATTAATTGTACACCTGACTTAATGGATGATCCACTATTATGAATTGAACAACTATATCGGCGGTTGTACTTTGACCATAATTGTTTTGCATGGCGGTGAATAACTCCACCACCTTCGCATGCGTGCGTTAATGCTTACCCCTTTTGGCTCAATTCATTGTTGTTGGTTAGGATAGCTCTGTCACTATGTGTTCAAACCCTTCCCTTACCATGCATTCAACTCCATGGCACTAGTCGTGTGAGTTGAACCTAATGGAAAACATGCCCTGTTGATGTTTGACAATGCCCGCCAAGATTTGGCAGACAATGGATGGCTTACCTTCGTGGAACATTTCAATGGCTTTAACCATTGCGTGGTTCGACAGTTTGCCACGACCTTCGATGGCTGTCGAGCCAAGGTCGGCGATATACAATTGGAAATTGATGAATAGTTTATCAGTCTTGCTACGGGTTTTCCTTCCACTGGACAACGATGGTCTAAGAATTGCAAAGTCGAAGAGGTCCCATGGGCAGTGCTCTTCCAGTCGCACAAAATCACCTCTTGTGATAGAGGTATGCCTGTAACCATGCTTAAACAACGTTGGCACAATTTATTAATGATAATCAAACAATTTATCACCTGTGAGGGTTGATATGGGTTTGTGTTCCTACACCACCTGCGTTTGCTTATGGTTTTTATGGGTTATCAGCTCAATATGCCTTATTATTTGCATCGAATCCTGTTTAAAATGTCGAAGAAGTACACAAGAAACTAGGTTGATAGTAGCCTTTTTCATTATGGGCTTGTTAAGCTTATTGTTGTCTGTCATTTGAGTCTGCATGGGGATTGTTGGAGCAATTTCATTGCTTGGAATGATTTCAAGGATCCGAACCCTACACACGTTGACAAACTTGTGGTGAGTGAAGTCAAGGTTGTACCCCCAGTCCCCTACCAGGTCCTTCTGCCTAAACCCTCGGCCGACCCTCCTATCGACTTGCCCCACGCTGTGACTAAGAGTGTTGAGACTATTAAGCCTGTGAGTAAAAATCCCAAGGCGAACCTCACTGCAAATGTTAAAGGGAAGAAGAATGAACATTTGATTTCACGGATGGCACGAAACAAGCCAAAACCCCCTGTTGAGCCAAACCCTATCGTGTTGAGTGAGGACTCTGATTCAGAAGTGGAGTGGTTCTTGGCCAATGAATATCCCTATTCGCAAGGTTTGTGTGCCGAATCCTCGTATGATTTTGTATCAAACCTACCCCCTTGCCTACAGGACGACCCTAACTACCCAGGCATTAAGTTGCCTTGTGAAACCCTCGCTCATTCACCCAAACCCTCGCCTGCTATGTATAAACCTATGAAGCCACCCTGTGACCAATGCAGTTCATGGTTAGAGTGATATTACCTTGATGTTCTGATTCTCCAGTCAAAGATTCAATCTTTGGAAGACTAGATTGCACTGCTTACCAGTCAAAAGTCCAAGCTACAAATGACAGATAAGAAACAATAGACGACCGGCGCTATCTTGTTTAAAAACATGGAATCAGCCACGGCTATTGTAAATTCCAAGCTGGTATAATTGAGTAGCCTCGTCGCTACACAGGTATGGAAAATTTCATTTCATTGTTTAAATAATCTAGGTTGATATAATGTTTCCGATTCAGTTTTTAAAAAGTTTTGTTCACAACCTGAATGGCTCTGTTATATTGCGTATATTCTATATATAGTTTTGCTTTGAATAGAAACAAATTTTGATTCGATATACGATTTGATTATTCCTAGTATAGAAATCATTAGATTTCAATTGGATTTGAGTGGTATGTTTTGAGATTTGATTGACTAGTTTATAAAATTAATGGTTTACCTCCAAATGAATAGGTTTGTATCACACTTAGATTTGATTTGGTTATGATCCTTGTTCTATAAATGGTTTGATTAAGTTTGATTGTTACAATCTTGCCCAGATTCGATTTCATTATCATTAGTATGCTAGGACTGGTAAGTATTTCGGGAAGATGCTTGGTGTGTCATTTGATTGTTTCTGAGTTAAGGATAACGACTCTGTTTCTTTGATGAAAACAATACGCTCGAATAGACTTCACGCCGAATTGGAAAATGAACCCGAATCATAACAAATGTGTGAAAATCTTAGCCAATCGATTTGCTTTGGTTCTAATTTGGAAAGTTTGTTCTATGAGTTGAGTTTAGATTATAATCGATGCTCTGTATTTTAATTTTGTGAAATGAATTGGTCAAACCTTGTTATGATTCGTTTGATTCAAACGATTGTGATCAAAATTGATCGGTCTTGTTTTCTCGCTGTGCAAGGATCAATGATCGAAATCTATGACAAATTATGTTTGATCATGTTACGTTTTGTTTATGTGCATTCTTTGGTTTGAATTCATTCACAATCTAAATCTTTTGTTATATAGTTATTATCGTGATCCTGTTCGATGCGATGATTTCTCCCGTTGATGAGATAGGTATAACGAAGTGTTTGTGATTTGTTATCTTCTCAACTCAATATCGAAATGATCTCATTCGATTTGTTGAGAAACAATTATGATGTTGTTACATGTGATTTCATTTACCCGACTTGTAACGATAATCGAAACAGAGTATTTCTATCGTTGAATTCGATTAAAGGATTTGAATCTTTTTGCTATATCGAGTGGAAAATGATTTTGCTGGATCGGATTGTATCTATTGTTTAACAATCACATATGATATGTTTGGTTATCAGTTTCAATTGGATATGAAACAATTTTATTACTTTTCGATTATGAATCTGAAGACCCGATTTTGTGGTAACGAAACAACACAATATTCCTATCTTTGTGTTCGATTGAATTACTTTTGATCCTATTTAATGTTGAATGATAAAATCATTTGAATATTAATTGATTCGTTTCAAATGATTATTGGAATATAATTGGATTTAATTCTTTTAAAAGATTTGATTTGATTTCAATTTCGATTCTGTATATTATTTTAGACTAGCTACATAATCAGATGATTCTGTAGCTAAGTCTGTGGAATCAGATTTTTATTTTTTTGCTGATAAAATATCTTTCTAACTTGTTATTTTTGGTCCATTTTAGGTGAAATTTGAAATTGCATTGGATTGGATGGATAGTTAGAGGATATTTGGATATTTTGATTTCATTTTAGTTTCTTAGTTTAGTTGATTTTGGGAATATCTTCCCAGATTATGTAGACAGTTTGATACTATCCACAGGGAGGTTTTACCCTGTGGAAAAACTTATAAATACTCATTATTTTTGTAATAAGATCATCCTCATTCGTGGGAGAACAAGGATATGGAATTTTAATACAGACTGAGACATAATTTGATATTCTGCTACAGCTTTAGCTTTTCATGATATCAATATTTTGTTTTATGTTTATGTGTATCTATTTGCATTTGGTTAATGACTACTTTAGCTATCTTTGTCTTTTGCAAATGATATAATTTAATCAATATAATCCATATCTGATTTCTTCCAAGTGTTTAAAAAAACATAGCAATTGATTGATTCAGTTTCTGAATGACAGATTTCTCTTCTTCATAAGTTGAATTATTAAGTATAAGTTTTTGCATAAAAGGTTTCCCTTATTGCAGAGATTTATAAATCATATAATTGTTATGATTTTTTATGTCTTGTTTGTCCTATAAACAACTCAAATAGCAGTGCATCCTATCATTTATGAGAAGCTTTTGGATTACCCGGTGTGAGTTTCCTTCCTCCGATCAGCTTCGAAGTCATCATACACAAGACAAATCTGGAGCGTTTCCAGGTCTGCTTATTGTTTATTTGTTAGTATTTTAGTTAGATATATGTGTAGTTAGTATATTAGATTGTTTAATTTCAGTAAGTTTTATTTATTGTTCATAAAATCATAAAATCAATAAAAAATATCTTTCTCTGTCTTAGGGTAGAAAACAAATGAGTTTTCCAGGTTTTATTTAAATCTGTATTTTGTAGATATTGTATATTTTGTGAATAAGTTAGTAGTTTATATAGATAGAAATAGTAGATTAGTTTGTTTGTTTAGTAGTTAGTTTTAATTAGATTAGTGTATTAGTGTGTTTTATTGTTAGTTAGTATTTATTAGTTAGTTTAGTTTCTTGTATTTAGTTTTATTTAGTTTGTTTTATTTAGTTTTAGTTTAGTTTGTTTAGTTTTAGTTAGATTAGTTTGTTTAGATTAGTTTTCTCTTTGGTTTTCTTAGGACCTTAGAATGGCTAACAGAGCCGTTAAACCCATCAGGGTGGTTCATTCCAAACAACTTGGCTTATTAGACAACCCCGGACCAGTTCCACTCTCTCAGTTGACAGACGGTCAATTTCGCCTGTCAACAAATGGCACTAGAAGGAGGGCTTGAACTTAATTAATGGCACAAGGCGGTCGCAAGACTCCTCCCCCCCCTAATCGCTCACCTATAGTGACTAGAAGTTGTTCACACGATAATATCCCTCTTCAAACAACAACTACTTCAACCAAAGATCCATAGATCACAGTTGAGCCAACAACCCCTAATCCTACAGGTGGTGACACACAAGAGATTATCCGTCAATCTCTTATTAAAACACATAGTGCCTTAGCTCGCCTTAGGAAACCAAACCGTCTGTGGGGTCAACCTTTGGACTTCTCTAATATCAAAGAAAAGTTAGGTGACATTAACCTCACTGTGAATCCTACAGATCCAATCACAAATCCTACTACAGGAGGATCTGGGATACCTCCTTCACCACCTCCCTCATCTTCTTTCTCTTCTGGAGGAGATTCCTCTTTAGATGAAGGGAACTCACCTTCTCAGCCTTCCACACCCACTACCCCAATGGCAAATCAGAACAACCCTGCTAGACCCTGGTTGGACCAGGATGCTGTAGCTATACCTGGAGCCCAACACCCTTTACCTAAGCACCCAGAGAAATGGCTTCCCAAGTTTGATCCTGATTCAAAACAGATAGTTGAAGATCATATCAAAAAATTTATGTTAGCCATTAGAATCCGCAATGTTGAACATGAAGATGTTGTCTGTAGGTTGTTCCCTTATACTTTTGAGGGTAATGCATCCACTTGGTACTTTTCCCAATAGCCCCATACCATAGTGTCTTGGGAAAAGTTTGAGTCATGCTTTTTGGAAAAATTAGGAGATGGTAAACCTCCAGAAGTCTTAGTCATGGATCTTTCAAGCTTAAAAATGAACCCAAA
>CBVK0101044689.1:0-14826 GCA_900067695.1 Picea abies | reverse complement strand
TTTGGTGCTTCATCTCCTAGGGTTAGGTTTTTGGATGTCTAGGGTTTTGGGAATTCTTTTTTATTGTAAAAAGGCCTTATAAGCATCATTGTAATCTTTTTCTTGCGAACACGTGCAGTCGTCACATCTCTTCTCAGAGATAAGCCGCCACCATTCCAGCAAGCTTGTTTCCGCTGCATTTTACAGTTTCAGCTTATTTTGTTATTGAATAGAAAACCAGTTTTACTGTATCTCTGTTATTTTGTGTT
The DNA here is from genome assembly GCA_900067695.1 of Picea abies. Taxonomy (NCBI): domain Eukaryota; kingdom Viridiplantae; phylum Streptophyta; class Pinopsida; order Pinales; family Pinaceae; genus Picea; species Picea abies. The sequence continues at coordinate 14,578 of CBVK0101044689.1, read as the reverse complement.
AAGAACTTGTTAATAATCTGTATTCATTTCTTTCTTCTCATAAAATCTGGATCAGTGGTATCAAAGCAGTCTGCTCCTTGTCGTCTTAATGCATGTCCCCAACACGGTCAGAGTACAAAGAGTTGGGTCTTGAGCTTGTTTCTCTTGAGGACAAAAGCTCTCGCACGCCCAAGTGACCTCTCATGGTAGGAGAAAAGAAATATGACGGGACAGGAGATCCTTTCAAAATGTTGATTGAGGAAGCCCTCACACAACAAAGGAACGAGATGAAGGATAGTTTCGCGCAAATCCTTCAACGGCTACCAACAAGCGACGCATCTTCTTCAAACGGAGGCATTGCCCCCTTCAAGGTACAAATAAACTTCGATATTCCTATATTTTAAATTCGGATATATGAAGATGTTGTAGACAAGTGGTTGAATCTACTAGAATGGTATTTTTATGTCCATAACTTTTCGAATAGAGAAAAGATTACTTTTGCACTCCTCAAAGTCGTTCCCCATGTCAAAGATTGGTGGGAAACCTTCTGTGAGAAAAAGGAAATAGAGGAAACCTCATTATTTTCAGTCATGACCACCTGAGAATCCTTCAAGGATGCTATTAAGGAACAATACTACCCTGTCTGAAGTTATGACGACCTGTATACCAAATGGACCACACTGCGGCAAGAAAGAGACCAAGTAGTGCCATATTTCACAAATATCTTCCATACCTTGCGCACTAAGCTGGGTATCAAAGATTTGGAGTGAAATCTGGTGCTCAAGTATCATGGTGCTTTGCATAGATACATCTAGACCGAAATGGAATTTATGGGCATCTCATCCTTGGGCGCGGCCTACCGATATGCCGTCAAAATTGAGCAGAAGCTCAAAAAAAAGATGCGGCAATTTGGGCCTGGGAACCCCTCACAACAAAATCCAGCAAAAGGCGGCCCCAACCCACAGAACAAAGGAAAGAGAAAATATGGACAGTATCAAGACTACCATTCCAAGCCGCAAGCAAAGAAGGAAACCGGAAAGACAAAAAAATATACTGAGAAGTGGTGCGACTTCCATAAGATCCCTTAGCATAACATTGTTGACTGCCGCTCAAAACAGTCGTTGGTGGCCGAAGTGAAAGCCTCTGAATCAGATGCGGATTCTGACTCTAAGCTAGAACTATAAAGGGGAAGATGGATCATTGACGCAGAACCCAATGCCACGATTTCTACCACCAAGCTCCAACCTGGTGAACCAGATGCTCCAGAAGAAGGAGAGAGCCTCCTCCATTCACAGATGTGGGTAAAAGGCACCCTGTTGCACTTCATTGTTGATATCAATAGCCAGAAGAACCTCATCTCAGCAGAGTTCATCAAGCGGTTGGCCCTGCCAACAACATCGCACCCACAACCCTACACCATTTGATGGCTCCGCCAAGGAAGCGATCTCCACGTCATCCAACAGTGTCGACTATCGTATGGCATCAAGCCCTTCAAAGATGAGGTATTGTGTGATTTTTCTCCTCTCAAAGTTTGTGATGCTCTTTTGGGCCAACCTTATTTATGGAAACATCATGTTGTATATGAGTCTAGGCCTTGTAGTGTTATTATTACTTTGAACAGGAAATTGTACAGGATACCCGAGGCAGTCCCACCTAGTGTTATTTCCTTGATCTCTACTAAGCAATGCAGGAAGGTCATCTCTCAGATGGGGAAGTTTGTCTTCTTCATGATTTTCTCTCAGAATAAGCGAAAGATCACAGCCACATCCAGGGTCTCTGCGGCCAACCTCTCCACACAGCAGAAGCAAGTAGATAAGATTGTGGAAGAATACTCGGTTATTTTCTCCTCACCTACAGGAGTACCTCTGCACTGCTAGGTCAAGCAACTCATCGATCTAACCCCTGGCGCACCGCTTCCCAATGGGTCAGTCTATCGTCGCTCTTTGTTAGAGAATGAGGAGATCAAGTGACAGATCCAAGAACTGCTCCACAAGGGGCACATCCACCCCAGCTCATCACCTTGCAGAAGCCCAATCATGATAGTACAGAAGAAAGATGGAACCTGGCGACTTTGTATTGATTATCGGGATCTGAATAAAATCACAGTCAAAAACCGATACTTGATTCCCCGAATCTACGACCTCCTTTATCAAATCATGGGGGCCAAATACTTCAGTAATATTGAACTGAAGTCTGGCTACCACCAGGTCCCGATAGAACAGATAGATGTATGGAAGATAGCCTTCAAGTCAAAGGAAGGCCTTTTTGAATGGTTGGTCATGTCCTTTGGTTTGACAAATGCTCCAGCCACTTTCATGAGGATGATGGATGATATCCTACGACCATTCACCAATACTTTTTTAATGATGTATCTGGATTACATTCTAATTTACAGCAAGACTTGGGTCGAACACTTGTAGCATATTCAGCAGGTTCTGCACACCCTGTGACAGCACAAGATATACGCCAACTTGGAAAAATTCTCCTTCGGCATAGATAGGGTCCATTACCTAGGCTACATCATTGATCAGCATGGCGTACATGTGGATCCAGCCAAGATCCAAGCCATCTGTGACTGGCCAGCCCCAACAACACTCACTGAGCTTCAGAGCTTCTTGGGCCTTGCCAATTTCTACCACAGGTTTGTTTTGGGATTCTCCCATATTGCATGGGCCCTCAACCAAATAAATAGGGGTGGTGGTAAGGAAAAATTTGTGTGGGGTCAGTCCCAACAATAAGTGTTCGATGATTTGAAGCACCGCTTGTGCTCAACCCCAGTACTTTCACTACTAGACCTACAACATCCCTTTGAGATCGAGACAGATGCTTCAGACTATGTTGTGGGCGTCATTCTCACTCAACACGGCCACCCTATGGCCTATCATAGTGAGACACTGTCAGATACTGTCTGTAAGTACCCTACTTATGATAAATAAATGTACTCCATTGTGAAAGCCTGCCGCCAGTGGAGACATTACATTCTTAGGAAGGAGACAGGCATCCACACTGATCATAAGCCACTGTAGTTCATGCAGACACAAGGAAAATTACAGAATAACCACCATCAAAAGTGGTCCACATACTTGCATCAATTCCAACTTAACATCAAGTATAAAATAGGAAGCACCAATTGCATCATTGATTTTCTCAGCAGACCACCAGTCGCGGCACTCACCACGATGCTAGACTCTTGCGGCTGTGAGACATATGGATGGACCAACTCTATGAGACAGACCCTGACTTCACCACCACCTACCAAATGTTGGGTGCAAATGTAGTTGTCGATAATTTCCATCTTCGGGATGGGTTGTTATGTCATCTGGGCCATATATGTGTTCCATCAAGTGAGCAAGAGAAGCTGATCTGGGAAGCCCACTACATTCGAGTGGCAGGACACTTCGGCGTCAAAAAGATAGTGGCTATGCTACAAAAACATTTCTACTGGTTAAAAATTCGACAGGAGGTCAGCAAGTATATCAGGTCCTGCACTACCTGCATTATTGCCAAACCGACCACTAAGAAACAGGGCATGTACACCCCTCTTCCTACTCTTGATAGGCCATGGTAATCCATCTCAATGGATTATATGTCGGGCCTCTCGTCCACCAAGAGGGGAAATGGATGTGTTTTTGTGGTTGTTGATCGCTTTTCTAAGATGGTGATTATGGTTGCCTGCAAGAAGAGCATCACAGTAGAGGCCACTGCCAAGCTCTTCTTTGAACGAGTCTGGGTACATTTTGGAATCCCACAAACCATTGTCTTAGATCGGGATAGTATATTTCTCAGCACATTCTAGTCGAGCCTCTGGTCACTACTGGACACCAAGCTCACCAAATCCATGGCCTTCCACCCCCAGACAAATAGCCAAACCGAGGTTGTAAATCGAATGATTGTGCATATCCTTCGCATGTATAATTCAAAGCACCCTCGCACATGGGATGAGAGCCTTCCCTATGTCCAGCATAGCTACAATCGATCCCTGCATAGATCAACCATCCACAGCCCCTTTCAGGTGGGACTGGGATTCCAACCATTGGGTCCCATAGATGTTTCACTTCCCCTTGCAGTCACCTCAACCGACTCATCTCTTGCTCCAACTGAAGCTGAAAAAGCCACCTAGTTCATTGAGAAGATCCAGCACATCTACCAACAGGTTCAGGATATCCTACAGAAGTCCAATGACAAGTACAAACAGCACCATGATCAACACCGGGTGCCACATAAGTTCCAGGTGGGCGACAAATTTCGGTTGCACTTGTAGAAAGAACACCTTACAAGACCCCATCAGAAGCTTTTCCCACTCTGTTATGGGTCGTACACTATCACCAAGGCCATGGGGGATAATTCTTTTGAGCTCAACATTCCTCCTTTCCTTGGCCTACACCCAGTGTTCAACGTGGATCTCCTTCGCCTTTATTTCCCACCATTATTGGACACCTCAGAAGTAGCAGAACAGATCACACCAACAGAGATCAACCCCGACTACATACAACAGGCATCCAATGATTAGATTGTGGACACACAGATCAAGGGCACTCGACAATAAAGGATCCAACTTTATCGAGTCGTCAAAGCAAGGCAACTCCTACACCAAGGCAAGTGGCTCACCCGGGGCCAAATTCAGCAGAAATTTCCTCATCTAATGAGGAACCTGAACGTAATGGAGACCATTTCTTTCTAAGGAGGGAGGATTGATCCATATGGATATCGATGGCCACCCACCTTTTCCAACTAGCTCAAAACAGTTTTCTGACAATTTTGGCAATTTACTATTTTTAGCAGTTTTAACTTCCGGGGACATTTTGAGGGCCTAAATGAAGGTTTTTCAGGATCGAGCTCCTCAATGATATACGAAGGCATGATTGAGCCCCCAAAATGAATATCCTCGAAGACACCTTTCCAACAGGCTATCACACACCTAAAACGGAGATCGTATGAAAAAGTTACGATCCCGGGAAGTTGATGTACTAACTTACCCAAACGGGGCCCACATGACTTTTGGCACTTCATCTCCTAGGGTTAGGTTTTTGGATTCCTAGGGTTTTTGGCATTCTTGTTTATTGTAAAAAGGCCTTCAGAGCCTCATTGTAATCTTTTTCTTGCGAATGCGCACAGCCGTCACATCTCTTCTCAGAGATAAGCCGCCGCCATTCTAGCAAGCTTGTTTCCGCTGCATTTTACAGTTTCAGCTTATTTCGTTATTGAATAGAAAACCAGTTTTACTGTATCTCTGTTATTTTGTGTTAAGAACCTGTTAATAATCTGTATTCATTTCGTTCTGCTCATAAAATCTGGATCATTATGGTACTTAGTTAGATATAATAAATGTAAGAGGACTTCTGCTCCTAGAAGGTTCCTCCTCTAGAATGTTCTTAGGTGGTTGGTTGCACTATATAAAGGGTTTCATGCAATGTAATGAAACATGAAGAGAATTATTGTATTTGGATTTGAAACTCATTAGGAGGTTTCCCCCTCGAAGAAGTAAGTGAACAGGAGAGGATCCCTTCCATAATAGGATCCATTGTATGGGTACCTCAAGAGTTTTGATATAATAAAGTGGTCGTTTTCTATATTGTTCCATATATCTTGTATGGTAATTATATTCAAATATCTTTAATACTATTATGGTATTTTGTATTCAGATCTTTGATACTTAACATTCTTTTTTTTCATTATATTTCCATTATATATTATCCTTTAATATTTAAAATTGAAATAGTTACAAGAAAATTGTGATATATTTCATTTTTTTTACATTATATGATCATATTTTTCACATTAAATTTCTTATTATAATTATGTTTGCATTCTATTGCAATCTATTTATTTTCATTATATTCATATATGTAATGTAATTGGCCTTCCTTTAGCGTCCACTGTACATTCACACATGAATTTTATAGCAATTTTGTAATCAAGTCATTGTATGTATCTTAATAATCTAGCAATAAAACATAGAATATAATGGTCTTAGTTTGCAAATAATATCACACATTGAAACAAAGAAATATATTTGTCTCGAGAACATCTTTGCATTTCATGTAATTACAATTTTAATATTATAATCATAAATCCAAAAGTATTTGACATCTTATAACTACACTTTTCAATACTCTTTGAATTAATATTGTTATTATAATTATAAAAATTTAAATTACAATAATACAAATTAATATTTTTTAATTATATTGATTTTAATAATTATATAAAAAATAATAATAAATTTTATTAATTTTAATTATAATTGAATCATAAATCTTAAATACTATAAAACATGCATAACCTTTTCAATAAGTCCCATATAGATTTTGTTTTTTAAGAAGACAAGTTATTTCCATAAATCAAAAGAGTGTATCATTTATGTGAATCAAACTACATCTTAACTTTGGTACATGAACTCTCAATGCAACCACTACTACATCTTAACTTTGATACATGAATTCTCAATGCAACCACTATAAGTATTACTAATATTGGCCACGACTACAATTGAAATTGAATTACTATTATTATTAGCAATAATATCGAAGCAAAGGGACATCTTTTGCATGGTGAATAATAATGTCGCAATGTGACGAACATAAACGGACGTCACATTGCAACAAACATTTCCCTTTTGTCACAATGTGAATAGTAACATCACAATGTGACGAACATAAGCATACGTCGCAATGAGACAATCATTGCTCTGTTGTCGCAATGTGACGAACATATCCTCACATTGCAATGTGACATACATATCTTGACGTCACAGTGTCACAAACATTTCCAAACATCGCAATGTGTCGACCACAACCCATTGTCACAATGTGATGTGCAAAAACCAATGTGGCAATGCAACAAACATAAACCAACATTGAAATGAGTCAAACATTTCCCAACGTCACAATGTGACTAACATAACCAACTGTGAGAATGTGACAAACAAAAACCCTACGTCGTAATGTGATGACCATAAACTTACGATGTCATGTCACAAACAAAACCTATTGTCAAAATGTGACGAACAAAACATGATGTCTCAATGTAACGAACAAAACATGATGTCTCAATGTGAAAAACAAAACTTGATGTTGCAATGTGACGAACAAAACCTGATGTCGCAATGTGACGAACAAAACGTGATCAGCATTTCAATGCAATAGTGCCATAATAAGCCATGGTTAAACATAATCAGCACAACCCACCATAATCAAATCAACATGGTCTACGAAGTTTAGTCATGGGCATGGTCAACCATAGTCAACCATAGTCAACTATGGTCATGGTCAACCATAGTCAACCATGGTGAAGGTCAACCATGATCAACCATGCTGAAATTTGGTCCACATCAAACTCAACCATTGTAAGGTCAATCATAGTAAACCATACTTTTGGTCATGGTCAATTATAGTCATAGTTAAGGTCAAACATGGTGAATGTCATCCATAGTCATGATCAACCATGGTCATGGTCAGCCATGGTCATATATGGACAAAAATTATCAAACATAATAACCATTTTCAACCATGGTCAACCATGGTCATGGTCAACCAAGGTCAACCATGGTGAAGGTCATGCTCAACCATGGTCAACCATAGCCAACTATAGTAAACCAAAGTCATTTAAGGTCTACCAAAGTTAACCATGGTTGTGGTCAGTCTCTTAGACAACAACGTTCAACCACGGTTAATCATTTTCAACCATAGTCAACCATAGTTAAGGTCAAACACATTCAACCATGGATATGGTCATGCTCATCCATGGTCGACCATAGTCAACGATAGTAAACCAAAGTCAACCAAGGGCTATGAAAGTTAACCGTGGTCATGGTCAACCATAATTAACCATGGTCATGGTAAGCCAAGTTCAACCACAATTAACCATGGGCATGGTCAACCAATGTCAACTATAATTAACCATGGTCATGGTCAAGCAAGGTCATCGTCAACCATAATTAACATGTTAAATTAATACAACAATGTAAAAGGTTGGGGGGCTCTGCCATTATGAGGCTCGGGGTTTTTTTCTATGGCCATGTGAACGTGCCCGTCATTTTTTTCCACCCTTCCCCCATTCCCGCCATGGTCAAGCAAGGTCATCGTCAACCATGGGCAACCATGGTCAACCAAATTCAACCAAGGTCTACCAAAGTTAACCATGGTCATGGTCATTGTCATGATCAACCATAGTCACAATCATGGTCAACCCTTGCATTTCTTCTAATAATACTTTAATATTTTAAATTAATGTATTCATACATTATTAATGTATTAATTAATTAACTAATACTTTAAATGATTAAAATTATAATGTATTAATACTTTATTACTGTATTTTTAATGTATTACTTTATTTACGTATAAATATTGTATTAATTTATTGATACTTTAATGTAATAATGTCATACTTTAATGTTTTGTATTTGTGTAACAATTTATTTTTACTTTATTAATGTAGTATTAAGAATTTATAAATGTATTAATACTTTAGCAATGTATTAATTAATAATGTATTAATGTATAAATTAATTAATACAATACATTATTAATGTATTTATTAATTAAAATGTTATATTAATACACATTACATATGTATTTATACTTTGATTTATACATTATATTAATGTATAATTAATTAATACATTAATATTTTAACATATTAATGCTATTAAATTATTATTAATACTTTAACATATTAATATATTTGAAAATATTATTAGTTTTACTTTATTATTATTAATTAATATTAGTTTATTAATTATTTTAGTTTAGTGATAACTTATTACTTTATTAGTATAATTACTTTAATACAATACTAGAAATATAATTACTAGATATTGATATTAACTATTTATATTTATATTGTGTTAATTAGTAATGTATTAATGTATAAATTAATTAATATAATACATTATTAATGTATTTATTAATTAACATGTTACATTAATGCATTACATTTAATGTATTCATACTTTAATTTATACATTACATTAATATATTAATTAATTAATACATTAATATTTTAACATTATTATTGCATTAACTATTGATATTGATATTAACTATTTCTATTGTATTAATTGATAATGTATTAATTTATAAATTAATTAATGCAATACATTATTATTGTATTTAGTAATTAACATGTTAAATTAATACAACAATGTAAAAGGTTGAGGGGCTCTGCGGTTTTGAGACTTGGGGTTTTTTTCTGCGGCCGTGTGAACTTGTTGGTCTTTTTCTGTCACTCTTCCCCCACTCCCGTCTGGCCATCCCTTCCCTTTTTCTGGTCCCTATCCTCTCCTCACGAGTGTTCCCCCTCCCACCGCGGCTCTTGTTGTATCGGTCGTGTGCCCACTTCAAATGGAGAGCTCAACTCCCAATGATCTGGATGATTTGGATTACGAGGCAAGCATGGGATCTAGGTGAGCCTTCGTGTCTCACCAGGAGTTCCTATCTGCATGAAGTACATCCTATCAACAACGTAAGAATGATCTCAGTCAACACGGCATCAGTTGTCACCTGGATCCCCCATCTGATACAATTATTGTCCCCCCCTTCTTTCACCGCCAAATGGTTTCCACTTCTATAAGGCTCATCCCCCATCTCTTTCCCCCCCTTCCTCCCTAAACCCTTTACCTTCTCCAGTTCAAGTTTCATTTGTTCTTGTTTTCACGGCTTCTCCACAAGCTAAAGGCGGGTGGAAGAGTAGGGCTAGGAAGTGTATTAAGGCAAAATATGGAGTGGTAAAAATGGTAGTAGGGGAAGACATCCCAGTTTCTGAGGTAATGTGTTTCGACGGAAAGATGTTGGTTGGCGGGTTTAATGGAAAGAGAGTAGGTGAAAAATCCTTGCAGGAGTGGATGGAGAGGGAATGGTTACCCCTTTTGGGGTATATTCCAGAGTCTCACATTTTGCCTAAAGGCTGGCTTTATTTCTTGCTACAGTCAAACAAATATTGTAAGGCGCTTTTAAATAGAAACTAGTCCTGGGGCCTTTTGGGTTTAATCCTAAAATTTTGGAGTGTGGATTTTAACCCTGCGAGAGAACTAGTTTCAAGGATAACTGTCTGGGCCATTCTTCCCGGGCTCCCCTTAGCTTTCTGTAGGTAATTGGAAACAAGTTAGGGACATTGGTTGGGATCGAGCTAAATTGGGCCTGTAAGAAGGACTGTAGATGGGCTTGGATCCAAGTTGAAGTGGGCATCTAGGAAGGACTGATTGGCAGCCTGGAAATGGTAATGGGAGGAAAAATTTGGTACTAGAAAGTAGACTACTAGAATATTCCCTTCCACTGCCACAGTTGTCAATAAATTGGTCACTTAAGAGCGCAATGTCTAAACATGGTTCTGTCAGTTAATTCTCCATTCAAGTTTTGGAGGCCAAAAACGATGGCGGGGTGACAAATGCATGTGGAGGTTTCTTTGGTTGAAGGTATCAAGACTATGGTCAATCTGAATTTGGACATTGCTCAGGGTTTCCAGAAGGAAGAGATGGGAAGAAAGCCAAGGATGCTTCCACCACCACCTGTGAGTGAAGGTAAAGGGATTAATTCTTTGGATTATGTTAGTATGAAGTCTCCTTTTTTATTTAATGGAAGTGTTATTTCCCACCTTTCCTCTCGACCCTCCTCCCCTCCCTTATGTCCCCTTCCCTCTTATAGGAAGGAGGATCGCACAATCCTCAAAGAATCTTTGGATAAAACTGGCGAAAACTCGAGTCTTCCTTCCTCTTTTTTCCCCCCTTCACTGGTCTTATCTCCCCTTCATGATTCAGCTCCTATCCCTTATCTCCCTTGTTCCTCTTCCTCTTCAGGTCAGGCCCCTCTTACAGAAGAAGAATTAAACTCAACTCTAAGCTCAATGCAGAATCAGAAAAGCCATGGTCCATATGGGTTCACGATGGAGTTTTACAAGGATTTTTATGACTTCCTCAAGGATTACTACTAGCAGTGGCAAAATAATCACAAAGAATTGGACAAAATCATGGTGCCCTAAATGAAACCTTTTTGTGCCTTATCCATGAAAAAAAACAAGATGTGTCCCCTTTCAATGATTTTACACCCATATCCTGTTGCAACGTAATATATAAGTTTATCGCCAAAATCATTTCCATAAGGTTGAAACCTATGTTAGCGAAGGTTATAGGTGAAGAACAGTTTGGATTTCTTCCTAACATGTAGATTCACGAAGCAGTGGAAATGGCTCAAGAGGTCCTTCACACGATCAAGAAAAAGAAATTTAGGGATGCCATTATAAATCTTGACCTTTCGAAAGCCTATGAAAAAATCAGTTGGGTCTACCTTAGGTTGGCTCTACTACAAGTCGGAATTAATGTAAACATGGTAAACTGGATCATGGGATGTCATCAAAATGCCTCCTTTGTGGTTTTGATCAATGATGCCCCTTCTTGATTATTCAAAGAATCCATGGGGCTTCATCAAGGATGTTCATTGTCACCTTTCATGTTTTTACCGGTGGCGGAAAGTCTAAGTATAATGATCAAGGAGGCTCGCTCCTCTCACCTTTTGAAGGGAATAAAAGTTTTTGAATATGAGGAAATTTCCCATCTACTCTTTGTAGATGATGCTTTATGTGCACCTTTGGGTCCAGAAGGGACTTCTAGGAATTGAAGAGAATCCTACATTTGTTATGCAAGGAAACGAGGATGGCCTTTAATTATGAAAAATATTGTTCCCTACTCAAAATCATATCAGAGGAAGATGCTTTAATGATGCAAGAGTTGATCCCAATTCTGAAAAAGAACTTGGAAGAAGGATTCAAATATCTTGGTTTTTTCCTTAAGCTTGATAGGTACAGGTAAGATGATTGGGGATGGATTATGAGGAAATAAGAGGCAAGAATATCCCTTTGGATGAGCATACTATTGTCTAGAGGTGGCAGATTGGTTCTTATAAAGTCAGTTTTGGAAAGTATACCAGTTTATTGGAATTATATTATGGCCATCTCAAGGGGAGTTCTGAATAAAATCAAAAGTTTAGGTTTTAAATATATTTGGCTTGAAGGATTCCACTTGGTTAAGTGTTCTTTCATTACATCCCCCAAGGAAATGGGTGGCTTGGGTTTGAAAAACTTACGCTTTTCTCTCGGGCACTAGCAGGTAAAAACGTTTGGTGTCTCACTCAAAGAAATTCACTTTGGGCACATGTAATGTGCTCCAAATATATGTCATCTCTTTCCATTATGGACTGGTTCAGTTCCCCTATGAAATACTCCAAGGGATCAATAGTTTGGAAGGCCATGGTGGAGGCCTTTCCCCTAGTTGTAGACTTCACAGTTTGGAATATTAACAATGGGAGACAAGTGTGACTAGGAGAAGATACTCGGTTAGGAGTAGGAACCATTTCAGATTGTCAAATCCCATGTTGCTACATCTAAGGGAAGCGGAAATTTTCTCCTTATTTGATGCATGTATAGGTTCCCCTTAGCCAAGAGGCAGAGAAGGTTGGAAAAATGTGTAGTTTTTGCAAATTCCAGAGAACCTAGCAGAAGAATGGGATTCATTTATGAACCTTTTATGTGAAAATTCAATCAACCTAAACCATGACATGGAGGACTCCCTTTGACGGTCCCTTAATCCCAAAGGGGGTAACTTTACAGCTAATATAGGCTATAAATCTAGCTTTGGGGATAGGGTTGATTCCCCTACTATCTAGTGGTGGAAACCATTATGGAAGACCAAATCTCCCCTACGATGTAAACTAGCTCTTTGGCTCTATTTGAACAACAAACTTCTTACCTGGGATAATGGAACCAAATGAGTATGGATTGGGCCCAATCAATGTATGTTATGTAAATTCAAAGAAGAAACAATTTATCATCTATTCATTTCATGCTCTTATGCAGGCATTGTTTATGGCATAGTAAAGTACAAAGCCATGTCTTTATGGAAGGGTGATAGCCTCGAGGATAGTGTCAAAAACTGGTATTTGGACAAGTCATCTTCCTCTTTCTTGTGCCTACCAAGTCTTTTGTTTAATAACTTATGGTGGGCCCATAACTCAGCGATGTTCAAAGATACTCTGGTTCCCCCAGAAGTTACAGCCTTAGAAACATTAAGCCAGGCTTTGGAGTTCAAAGTTGATCCCAAGGAACCAAAGCAAAGATGTCAAGTGATGCCTGAGATGGACATTGGCACCGTGTGGGGTTTCTTTGATGGGGATTCTCAAGGACATCCTCCTATGTGTGGGGTGGGAGTGGTTCTCTTATTCAATCAATCTCACTATATACATATTAGGTATGCCCCAGGAAGAGGAACCAACAACAGGTTGAATTCATTGCTCTTTGGACATTGTTGAATGTGGCAAAGGAGAAATATCTTCACAAACTTCAAGTGATGGGAGATTCCAAATTGGTCATTGAATGGGATCAGGTCAGAGTCAATTACAACATATGGAGGGAATGGTTACCCCTTTTCGGGTATATTCCAGAGTCTCGCATTTTTGCTAAATGTTGGATTTATTTCTTGCTACAGTCAAACGAAGTCTGTAAGATGCTTTTAAATAGAAACTGGTCCTGGGGCCTGTCGGGTTTAAGCCTAAAATTTTGGAGCGAGAGAACTAGTTTCAAGGATAAATATATGGGCCATTCTTCCTGGCCTCTCGTTATCTTTTTGGAGGTATTTGGAAACAATTTAGGGACATTCCTTGAGCTCAAGCCGAATTGGGCATCTAATCAAGACTGTAGATGGGCTTAGATCCAAGTTGAAGTGGACATCTGGGAAGGACTGATTAGAAACCTGGAATTGGTAATGGGCAACAAAAATTGGTACTAGAAAGTGAACTATTGGAAGCTTCCCTTCCGATGCCATGGTTTTCACGAAATTGGTCACTTAAGAGCGCAATGTCTAAATGTGGTTCCATCAGTTAATTCTCCATTCAATTTTTGGAGGCCAAAAAGGATGATGGGGTGTCAAACGCATGTGGAGGTTTCTTTGGTTGAAGGTCTCAATACTACAGTCAATCTGAATTCAAACGTTTCTCAAGGTTTCCATAAGGAAGAGATAGGAACAGAGCCAGGGATGTTTCCCCCGCCACATGTGAATGGATTAATTCTTTGTATTATATTAGTTTGAAGTCTCTTTTTTTATTAATGGAAGTGTTATTTTTTGCCCTCCCTCTCTCCCATCCTCCCCTCCCTCATGTCGCCTTCCCTCTTCTGGGAAGGAGGATTGCACAATCCTCAAAGACTCTTTGGATAAGACTAGAGAAAACTAGGGTCTTCCTTCCTCCTTTGTCTCCCATTCACTGTTCTTGTCTCCCCTTCCCGATTAGGCTCCTGTCCATTCTCTCCCATGTTCCTCTACCTCTTCAGGTCAGGCCCCTCTCCCCATTCACTCCCCCTCCCATCCCCTAACTTCTACAGAGAGAAATGGGTATTCCCTTCGCTCCAAGTCTCACCCATCTAGATCGGCTCCCTTGAAGGGAGGCTTATCCCTTAATCCTCCCCATCCCTCCCAAGCAGGAAGAAAATCTAATATTTCCAAGGCTCAGGAGAGAGCAACTACATAAATTATAAAAGGCACCCAAAATACTATTGCTAGGGACCTTAGAGCAGGGAAAGCCCTTCCCCCTCCCCCTAAATGATTTTTCTCTCTTTC
>CBVK0101044683.1:0-15675 GCA_900067695.1 Picea abies | reverse complement strand
ACTATCAATAAGCCATGTGTCACTTCCATGAGTAATTGTTCCTATAAGAGCTGATATTAAAACATATTCTTCACTTGAATCATCTTCTTTGGCTCTCTCTTGATCATGTTCTATGACATGAGCATGATGTCTTTTATACTTTCCTTTTCTGACCTAATCTTTTGAGATGGGACAGTTTATTGCAATGTATCTCATTTTCTGACAGATGTAGCATCTGTAATTTGAGTAATCCTTTTTAATTTTTTGTGTTTTTTGTAACCCATGGGGCTTCTTGTGTGAGTGAACCTCTTTCTTGCTCTTTCCTTTTCTTGCATGAGTTGCTAGAGCTTGATTTTTCTTATCGCCTAGTTTCTCTTCTCTTGCTGCCAATCTAGCTTCTTCTTTAGTGTAATCCTCACATAATCTACTAAACCTTGTTAGTTCTCTTCTTGAATTGATTCCTTGAATGAATGATTCCCAAGAACTGGGGAGACCATTCAAAGTAGTCACCATCAATTCAGCATCTTTGATTGTGTCTCCAATGGCTTCAAGTTGTTCTTTGATTTGAGACACACTTGTGAAGTAGGATTGAATGGTTTATGAACTCTACATCTTCACACTTTTGAGTTGTGTCCTCAATGTCATCTTTCGATTTATAATCTTGCCTTCATATAATCGGGATAAGGCATCAAACATTTGCTTGGGAGTTGTCAATGACGAAACACGAGGGATCAAATGATCCTTGATAGAATCAGCAATGATTCTCTTTGCCTTGACCGGACTCTTCTTGTACCTTTCCTTCACCACATCTTCCTCTGGTTCTGTAACTTCTTTGATGAAATCTTCTAGGTTATTCTCTTCTAGAATGAGCATCACTCTATATTTCCATGCTCGGAAGTTATCGGCACCCTCAAGCTTCTCATCAAGCTTAGTGTTGGGAGTCATCTTGCCCTGGGACAGAAATATAATAAAAAAAATAGAAACTTTTCAAAGAAAGGTTTTGAACTTACCAGAGAGTGCATTATGCCACAATGAACTGCTCCAACTTCATTCTATAGCTACCAAGACATCTTGATCTAGGGTTTATGAGGAAACCCTAATTTTTCAAAATGATAATTTTGGAGTTCTTATCCGAGGGAAAGGTGTGCTCTCCTTAAGAGAACTCCTCGATAGCTTTACTTTGACTAGCATCCTTCAAAAAGAGGGTGATGTTGTCAGCTAAGGTTTTATGCAAAAAACCTAATTTTCAGAAACTGAGAACACTGCAAAACTAGTCTAGGGAAAAGATGTGCTAGGGTTAGGAGAGTCTTCCTATGGTCTTGTTTTCCCCAACGAGTTCCTCTAGACTATGAAAATGGCTTCTTTCAGTCACGCTCTGAAACCATGTTAAAATTTCGCTTAAGCAGTTAAGTGTATTCAATGTTCTTTAACTTTTAATAATTAGTTCAATAACTGCATGCATCAATATCACTGAAAGAAAGACATCTACAGTATACACAAGATTTATCTTGGGAAACCCTCTTGGGGGAGAAAACACAGCAAAGCTTCTTCACTATAGATTCATCAACAAGTACGTCTCTCTCCAAGAGAGATCTCACAAAACATAAGATAACCAGAAGATATACCAGAAACCCTAACCAAAATAGAGTAGCGCACCACTAGACCAAGATAGGCCTCCAATAGATAACCAAAACCCTTCACCAAAACACCTTTACTCTATAGTTGTGTCTCCTCCTCAAACTTGCACACTTTTCCTTGAGAGAGAGAACTCGTGTTGTGTGTATTGTGCAGATGAGGTGCCTAGCCTCTTATAAATACAAGTTGAGCCACCCTGAAATTAGGTCAGGGTCAACTTGTACAAATGTCACTTTATAATTTGCATTTTACTTTTACTAAGGCACAATAGGGCCGACTTTACAAATACAATATAATATTATTCTTTTAGGGTTTTGACTTGTTATAATACAATTAAATACAATAAGAATATCTTCTGATGCTACTCAAACTTCAACAAAAAGACAAGCTAAAAAGTACATGCCTTGAATTGAAAAGACAAGCTAAAAAGAACCCAATAATGAAAAAAAAAATGGCCACATGACATCATAAGAACTGAAAACACAAGCTGAAAGGAGTCAAAGAATGACGTTAGGTTAAATTCATTTAGAATAAACATCACTTTAAGCATCCTACTTAAAATCCCTGCATTACCTTTGTGAAGAAAATCTACAAATTGTGGTTAAATAGCTCTACTCAAACACACAAATGAACAACAAATATCGTTTATCACTAGTGAATGTACAAAGAAAAATATAGCATGCATGCTTCAACATGGCTATGGATACCCAATATTACCCAAAAAAATAAAAGACTACATGTTATTCCAAATAAAAACAGCAACCACTAAATTTCAAACAAATTCCCAATATTACCCAAAAAAAAAGTGAAAGACAATACAGGTTAATCCAAATAAAATAGCAACCACTAAATTTCAAACAATGTGAGTATAAAACAATCACTACAATGTATTAATCGGTTTAAGTTCATTAGCAGCGAACCCATATATCTTTTTAGCAGACCAACTGTGATGATCAACAATATTTTGTGTACAAACATCTTACCCAATAAAGCATTATTGGAAGTAACCAGCCCTGCAAAGCAAAGCGCTACTCCAAAACCACCTAGAATGACAGAGACACATGAAGATCTGTCCATACATTGAACCTACTATATAATGTATACGGTGGCTTTTTTTAAGTCATAGAGGATGGCAGAAATTCAAATAACTTATTAGTCTTCTGGTGAACTCTAAGATCCAAATGTAAAAATTCAGAAATTAAAAGTTAATTAAAAATTCTTAAACACCACTAAGACATGAAATGCTGATTCAAATGCCTAGTAAGGAAGTAAACAAAATCCGTAAGGGTGGAATTGCTAGTTCCTGTACATATACCATTGAAAATGCATATATATTTAAGGATATGAGAACACATATTTTGGGATAATGAAACAAACAGGAACCCCGTAGCCTACAGATTACGATTTTATCAAATTCCATATTTCCACTTCAGTGAAAATTTTAAGCTGTCAACTACAACAAATCACAATTATTCCTCGATGCCTCCTGTAGATGGATATACATGCATTCATTTAAATTTTCAACATGAAATAACATGAAACACAGCTAAATTTTCAGCCTAACAAACCTTAAATAATGAATATCTCAATTGTAATCAGAACAAGTGTACATCTAAAACCCAGGTTATTTCTACAAGTCTTATTCCTTCATTAGCACTGGACTCGACAAGTGAAACCCCTGTCTTATTGCTTCATTAGCACTGGACTCGACATGTGAAACTCAAGTCTCATTCCTTCCTTAGCACTGGACTTGGCAACTGGAAATCAAAGTTTTGATCTCGCTGATTTTTCATCAACGAATGCATTATCTTCAAAGGTGATCATGACCTTTCCAATAACTTTTCTTTGCATAATTGCCGCAAATGCAAGGTTTGCCTGCCATATACATTGAAAGGTATATTATCT
Source organism: Picea abies (assembly GCA_900067695.1). NCBI lineage: Eukaryota > Viridiplantae > Streptophyta > Pinopsida > Pinales > Pinaceae > Picea > Picea abies. The sequence continues at coordinate 12,156 of CBVK0101044683.1, read as the reverse complement.
GTCTTTGAATTCTTTCTGTGGGAAAAAATTAATCCTTCCTAAAATTGTTCTAAAAATGGTCTGAATAAAATTCTTCTAGTTACAACTCACTACTATTGAAAAGAATGGTGCTATCCTATTCATGTAGTTTTCCAATCTTTTGTACTAACTGTTTCTTAGCTGCCAAATTCAAAGACCATCCAAGTTAAGTTGTCAAGAGTAAATGTACAATGAACTCAGTTTTTTGCCAAGTAACATTCATGGAACAAACAACATGAAGGTAAATTATGCCAATCGTACACATGATTGATTGACCATTGTGTGAATGAGGCCAGCCCCTTCAAAGTAAAACCCATGATAGAAGCCACTGGTCTGATCACCAATTGATAGTAATAAGGACCTCAGTTCCCATTTTCCAGCTACAGTCCACCTGAAATTCTGGACTCTATTGATAGTGCCAGCCATTCTGACAACAAGGAGATTGAAACTTGATGACTGAACCACTTTATGCACCAACGTTCCAATAGTTTGGAGCAAAAGGATCCAATGACAGGGCTACAGCTAAGAGGGTAAATGCACTCATCTTAGATGCATCTGCAAAGATTTTCCTTTTTGTATCTAAATTAGACTTCTCATCTCCAGTTGCTAATGAAGCCTGTTTCGTTCCCAGGGCTCTAATATAAGTAACATTTTCGATCTTTGACCAGGAATCATGAGAGACCAGCATGTATACAAACATCAGGCAGTAGGTGAAAAATCTGGGCCAAATGCCTCTCTTCCTCATGATGTTTGATTCTCAATGTCTAATATAAAGCAGTTCTAATAGGATTCTCAAATGAGATCCATAGAATAGAAGAGATGGTTTTGTTAGATTTTTACCTTGTTGCTTGGTAGCTGGTTCTCCCGTATGGTGCAGCAGTTCTAGCAGAGAATACGTTGATTCCTGTGCAGTCAATATGACAGCGCAGCAGATCAGTATGATAGCTCAGCACTAGTGCCTTTGGGAGCAGAGCTAGAGTTAAGTAGGAGAGAGAGGGTGAGGGCGCATGCATGCTGGTCCCTGGACCTGTTATTTTTTGTCTGTTGATCCACTTCAGTTAACTTTGCTATTTCAGAATTTGTTTCTGCATGCATTGTCTGTTGTGAGAGTAGGGTGTATATCCCTAGGACTGCTAGGGCACTTGCATGAATTGAGGGCACGGATCCCAAGGACAATTGTGCGTGCATGCATGCCACAACTATTCCTCCAGTTGGGATGCGCTATCTCTGGCATTTCTATCTATGCAGGGAGGTGCATTGGCTGAGTAGATTAGGGTTAGGGAAAATGAGTCGAAGTCGACGCATGGGGAAAGGTCACCTGGTTAGATGTCAATAATGTAAACACCTGCCAAGCGCAAAGGTAACCACCAATAATGAAAATGGGCCCTAAGGTACGAGCACAACCCATCAACGTGAAAAATGTCCTGATGTTGAACATTGACAAGGATCACTCGATCAAGGCCCAATGATTCGAATGTGAAATGACCGCCAAAGAAGCTAACGGCCATCAAGGTGCCCCTCTTCTAGATCATCCCCCAAATGATGTGCTGGAGTCAATGAGGGATGACCTGCTGAAAGGAAAAGCAATAGTGTGGTCTTTTCCCTCAGCACGAAGACAAGACATAAGTCATGGAACACAAAAGGTAATACAACACCATATCCCTATCGTTGGATGAGGGGATGATTGACTCAAAGAAGACGACTCAACGAGAACAAAATGAAAAGATAACTATCAATTTTTATGCATCTAATTTTGGATCTGAAAATTGCTTCCAAGTGACCCAAACAGTGAACCTAGAGTTGTTATCACTGTATAATTTTACACTAAAATTATGACAGAAAATTACAGCAACAGAAACATAAAGTTCAGAGAGAATTTATCCATGCACATATGACACAAAATTTATGTTTTGTAAACTTTCTAATTCAGAATTTTCTAAGGGAAAAATCAGCCCTCTCAATAGTCATAAAATCACCAAATCTGAGGACAAATTCAGTCCTCTCAGAAACCACAAAAATCAGCAAAATCAACAATTTTCCGGAAAAACCTACTCACTTGCAAACCTGTTGACATCAGCCATACAGACCCGTCACCTGCCCAGAAACCCTCACAGGTGTAGTTGTTCTGCTCCCTCACACGTGCGGTTGTACGGACTATCACACGTGCGATTGTATGGACTATCACACCTGCAGCGGTTGTACGAATCTGTCACATGTGTGACTGTACGGATCTGTCACACATGCGAGTTGTACAGCCTATCTTCTTCTTCCACACATGCAGTTTTTCTCTCTCCTCCTATTCACACCTGCGGCCCCTCCTCCCACGTGCAGTTGTCCTTCTAGGTTGAAAAACTGAAGAGAAAGAATGTCCAAGAACCCTAGGTTAGATTTGCCAAAGTGCAAAATTTCCCTTGCTGAAATCACCAAGCCTCCTAGCACAAGTGCTCACTCACTTATGCTAACTACATAATGTCACAAATGAGATTGTCACAATCTCTCCTGTCATTTTATAGGAATCCAAAGTGAGTTTAGAATCCCTTAGCTTACTCTAAGGAGCCCTTCACTAAAATCAACATTAAATTAGAATTCTTTACTCACACATGTGGGTGTGAAACCCCAACAAAAGCCTCCAAAGCCCATCAACAAGCCCATGAAGCCCCAAGCTCCAATCCAAGGGGGTTTTCACCAAACAAAAAGTTCAATGTGGTGCCAACGAAGATTCCCACATGCCCAACACCAAGGGCACTTGTGAGAATACCTCCCGAAGCTACAAAAACATCACCACTCACTCTTAGCAAGGGAGGTATTCTCACCCACTCCAATATCACCTGGAAGTAACTCTATTTCCCATACTGGAAGTAGCTCTACCTCATGTTGTCGTCCTTATACACACCTACAAACGTGGAGAAGTCTCCAACCCACTTGGTGTGTCCTTGGAGGCACAAACCTAAGTCTAGACCCACTGTCACCTCAATCTAGACTCCCTCTGTCTAGGCTCACTCCTATGGAAACCAAGGGGGGTAGACCCTATTAAACTATGTGAAGGTTTTTTAGTTCTAGGAGTTAATTAATTTGTTGATTAGGGAGACCCAACCCAATGACAAGCAACAAATGCAAAATGCAATTTTTCAATGACAAGCAAACCTTTCATTTTACAAAACAACAATTAGACTAGTGCCTAAAAATTATCAAATTTCACTTATTTCAATATACACAAAGAAATATAATTTTACAATAATGAAACAAACTTATGAAATATCTACACAACGAATTGAATAATAACTTAAAACAATTACTTTTCAAAGGAATAATGAATACTTGCAGCAAAGAATAAAAAATGCTTTGATAAGTGTAAATATTCACAAGTAAAGAATTTGCTTGAAAGGAATGAAATGTAAAAGTGCTTGAAAGGAAATTGCAAGGAAAGTAAATGGTGTGTGTAGGTTGCTTTTAGTAGAGTTTTAGGTCTCTCTTTGAATTAGAGTCAATAAGATGCGAATTGTAGCAAACCTAAGCTATGTGACTACCCCATGTCCTTATCCCTTTAACCAAGAGGAAATGTTGGGTGTTCAACAGGAGAACAACAATGTTCTCCCCTAGCTCCACAGGTCAGATCCAAGGTGTTGAGCGCTCAACAAGGAGGACACTTAGTGCCATGAAACTATCCCCAACTTCAACCCCTTCTAGCCTCCACAAGTCACCATTTTTTAATGGTTTAAGTAATAATGGAAATGAGTGCCTAGTTAGACTAGCCACACAATCCTTTGCCCTTTCTTCTCACCCAAGATCCACAAGTAGTAGGGGGAGGGAATACAGAGCAAATAGAAGGGTGAAATTTTGATTACTTGCAATAAAAGAAATCTAAACTTGCGAGCACGATTTTGCAAGGGTGGCAAAGCCACTCACATACAAGGTGTGTGCACAACGACAAATAACTCAAAATGAAAGAAAAAAACAAACTAGCCACACAACTTTGCCTTAAGGACAAAGGTGGGCGAACTTAAACAAAATTCAAAGCCACACAACTTTGGCACAAGATGGAGGACAAGCCTACCGATTTTGTGGCCAAGGTGGGCAAAACACTTGAGCATAAAACAAGCAAATCCTAGCCACTCAACCTTCTCTTTATGGGAGAAGTGCAGCAATTACTTAAGCAAAAATTATAAATTAACCAACTAATCTAGCCAACACAGTATTGCAAGAGTGGCAAAGCCACTCATATGCAAGATGTGGGCAAAGCAAAAACTTGAAAATACTTTACAACTTAAAAATAATTATATGAGTAAAGAATGCAAGCCCAAGAGACTCTCTTGGGCTGCTTACAATGATTTGGAAAGTAAGAAGAGGGAGAGGGTTTTGCACCACAGCTTTCGGATGCTTCCTTGAGCTCCTTGTGGCCAAAATTGGGCAGCACCTCCCCTTAGACTAGCGAAAACCTGCACAAAACAGTAAATAAAGTGTGCTGAAAAATGCTAAAAATCACTTCAAACAAATTAGTAATTGTTAGTAATCAAAACAGAAATTTTTATGTTAAAAATCTGAACTTAAAAATTGATTAGGTTGCAATATTTAGAGGAGAAATATGTGCAGAAAATAAATAAGAAAGTGTTGGAAATTGTATCAGAAATTTAGGTGAAGCCTTTGGAGTCCTCTCCTCCAAACTTTTGGCAACCTGCAAACTTGTAAATCCTTGCTACACAATCAGGCAAGAAGGTGAGTTCTTCAAAATGGTTCACAGAATACTTTGCAAACTCAAAGAAAAGCAACTCACATAAACCTATAGCAATACTACTACAGATTTATCCCCAACAAAATACTTTGCTTGGGGTTCTTCAAGTAAAACAACGTGAGCAAAAATGAATAGAATTGCAGAAATATTACCTCAATGAGAACATCAAACAAGAACACCAAGAACACTCCAATAGAATACCAAGAGATCACCACAAGAACACCAAGAGATCCTCCAAACCTTCACTTCTATTATTCAAAAGAATGGTTGCAATATTGCAGCAAGATTACATGAGAGAAATGGGGAGAGAGCAAGAGAGAGTAAGGAGAAATTTGGGCAGCATAGAGTTACACTAAAACTTGATCCCAAAATGAGGAGAGGAGGGTTCCTTTTAAGGGAAAGAGGAAGAGAGGACCCCCCTTGCATGCTTTCCAAGTGTCATTCCCAAAAGAGGGAGGCTCACTCAAGGGGGGGCAAGGTGGCACCATGAGAGAGGGGAACTCCCATTAGGAGAGGAAACTCAAAAATGGGGGAAGAAACCCCCTCTCCTAAGCTTAAACCTCTCTCTAATGCCCCGAGGGGTCACCCAAGGTGTGGAATGGGCCCCCCATGTGGTCCTCATCACCAAATGGCCAATCCAATGGAGATGGTGAGCCCCATAAGAGACATATTCGCCCCCCTCTTTAAAGTTAAGTTGAATGAGAGGTAGGAAAGGGGGGATTTTATTTATTTGCCCCCTATTACATAAAAATGACTTAGGAAACAACTTTTCCCCCTTTTCTCATGTTTTACAACTTTTGGCAAAATTTGACGTTTTTAATTTAGCCAATTATTTGCTGATTTTTTACTGACTTAGACTCCTCATGGACATTGACCTAGAAAAACTTGTCCAAATGAGTTGAAACTTGGTTCAAGAGTGTAGGGGGTCATAAGCCATTTGTTTTGAGTACTCACACTCCTATACAAAATCCCCAATTAACAAATTTTTACATTTTACATAAAAAATAATTAAAAAATTCCAATTTATGGAAATTTTAATTGTCAAAAAGTCCTATCAAAACTTATCAGAATTTTGCAAGATTCTAAGAGATGTCTAGCATGGTCATATACAACACTTTTAGCCCTTGGATACCTACTGGGCTCAATCATTAGAATGCCTTTCACCACTTTGGAGGAAATTTGAGTGAAAAACTCCAGTAATTAAAATCGTTGGAAAAACAAAATTAATTACCTGAGGAAAAAAACACTCGATGAAAGGACTTCCCTAATGATAAAGTACTAGGAAACTAAATAAAAAATTGATCCATGATAACATATTACAAAATTATCCCACGCAGGGGAGCAGACATTCCATGTACATAGAAAGAAGTTCCGGGGGCAGAATTTCTCTGCTGAGCCATAAGTCTTCAAACTTGTTGTACCACAAGGTACATATCTTCATGGTACATGATGTTGACACCTAGTTGAAATAGGCGGTCAACAGTCTCCATGAAAAATAATCAACTAGGGTCAAAGTGATAACCTACCACTTGGTTGAAGCTACTTCCAAGGAAGTTGGTCTAACAACTTGGGTGTGTTTCACTAAGAACCCACAAAGAAAGAAAGAGACGAAAGTCTATTTCCTTTCTTCCACGCGATTATGTAGCCCCTCAATGGATTGATTGGTCACCTCTTGCAATTCTCCTTAAGAACCCATGTCAAAGCACAATTAAAATAATCCTTTGCCAAGAAAAACAAACATTATAGTAGACAATCCACAGTGACACAAGAGAATTGAGTTCCATAATATGGCATTATGATCTCACAAAGTTTCAACAATATCAAATGAGAGGAGGGACTAGTCTTATATAGTTTTTATTGTAACGGTTAGTTTCTACCTTCCTCATAAAATAATAATTTTTCTGGTTTTCTCATCAATAATTGGTTGGAGGTTAAACCATTGTATAATATTTTTTATTACATAGTTCCATGATGAAAATGGGATAAAATCCATTTTTAGAACACTTGACCATTTGACTTGTCCACATGAGAGATTTGCTCCACCAAGAGAGAGGTCGTATGGCCTTGAAGATGGTGCAATTTGGTGGAGGAAATCCAACATTCCATTTTGGGGACAATTTCCCTTCGAAGAATGAGCTAAAACAATCATATTTTGTCCACATTGACCTATCCTTCCAACGGCTAGTTTGACTCTTTGAATCCATGAATGAGGAGTTACGATTTGTCCAAAAGGGGACGATTTGGTCATTTAGTGAACAAATTAATTAATTTGCTTGGAGAGAAGAGCATCTTTGACTTGCCAAATTTTTTCCCAAGGTTAGTGACCCCAACATTCCATTTCCTTGACCATTTGTCTTGGGATATGTGCCCCACGATTTTCTTAGAAGGATGGGACAATTTTTCTTTGGGAGGCAATATCTCCCTCGATATTTCATAAATAAAAAATGTGCCATATGGGTTTTGCTCATAAAATTTTTCTGATCATTTTGAGCCCATGTATTTTTGCTTTTGGGGACCCACTGCATTGGGATCTGTGAACAACCTCAAAATACGTGCAATGATGAGAACTTTGTGAGATTTCCATGTTGAGAACAAAAATGATAAATGCACCATGGCCAAGGGATGCCTACAGACTCAATAGAAAATAACCATGTGTCCTTGATGGATGGTCTCCAAGACAACCAATCAACTAGGGTCAAAGTGATAACAAACCACTTAGTTGAAGCTACTTCCAAATAAGTTGGTCCAACAACTTGGGTGTGTTTCACTAAGAGCCCACAAAGAAAGAAGGAGATGAAATTTGATCTCCTTTCTTCCACATGACTATGTATCCTCTCAATGGATTGGTTGGTCACCACTTTGCAATTCTCCTAAGGAATCCATGTCAAAGCACAATTAAAATAGTCTTAGACCTAGAAAAGAAAACATTATAGTAGACAATCCACAATGACACAAGAGAATTGAGTTCCAAAATATAGCATTAAGATCTCACAAAGTTTCAACGACATCAAATGAGAGGAGGGGATAACCTTATGTAGTTTTTATTCTAACGGTTAGTTTCTACCTCCCTCATAAAATAATAATTTTCTTTCTTTTCTCATCCACAATTGGTTGGAGGATAAATCCATTAAATAATATGTTGTATTATATAGCTTCATGAGAAAATGGATCAAAATCCATTTTAGAATAATTTGACCATTGAAATTGTCCCCAAGAGAGGTTCGCTCCACCAAGAGAAAATCGTATAACCTTGGAGAGAATGCAATTTGGTGGAGGAGATAATTTTAGGGACATTTTTCCCTTGAGAAAAGAGCACAACAATTATATTTTGTCCACATTTAACCTTGTTTTACTCCAACGTCTAGTTTGACTATTCAAATCCATAAATGAGGAGGTATGGATTGCCCCATAGGGGACGATTTGTTCCTTTAGTGGGTTATTCAACCATTTTGCTTGAAAAGAGAGCATCTTCAACTTGACAAAATTTTTCCATTGGCTAGTAGACCACAATGTTCCTCTTCTTTGACCTTTAAACTTGGGAAATGTGCTCAACGTCTATCTTAGAATAATGGGACAATTTTCCTTCTTGGGACCATATCTCCCTTAATATTTCATCAATCCAAAATGTGCAATATGGGTTTTGCTCAAAAAAAAAATGACCATTTTGATTCCATGTTGTATTTTTGCCTCTGGGACACACTGCATTGGAATCCATGAACTACCTCAAAATATGTGCAATGATGATAACTTTTTGAGACTGCCATGTTGAGAAAAAAAATGATAAATGCACCATGGCCAAGGGATGCCTATAGACTCAATAGAAAATAACCATGTGGGAAGACATAGTTGTGCATGACATGGACCAGACTAGGGCCCACAAAATGCAATCACCCCTACATAAGACTTATGGCTCCACACAACCATGTGTTCCGATAGATCCATGCCAAGGCCTCCAATCCTATCCAGGACGAGAGACATTGAGACAGGGACTAAGGGAACTGATCATGGTCAGATCAAATCTAGGAGTCCATTACAAATTCATCCACTATGGTTTACATGGCTTTTGATTTGCATCCTTGGGCTTACAATGGTGTAGCCAAGTGAAAATATAGGGTACCTCATGGAGAGTTAACAATACCCTTGTTTTGCTTGTTGTGGCGAGGATGTTGCTTATTGGGATTCTTGGATTTATCTTTTTGCTAGGCCACTAAGGTTTTGTTAGATGTACTTGTAGTGCTGATCAATACGAGTTGCACAAGATTATTTTTCTCTCGAATCAGAGTATCACAAAAAGAATCAAGAGAGGGTTCATTATAAGCACTCCCTAGAGCTTCTCTGGTGGCATAAAAGGTAGATACAAAAACATAATATGCACTATCGAGCTTAGCAAGAATAACATATATGCATCGATCTTCCTTCAGATCTAGTTTGCAGTCTATACATAAAAGTCTAAGTGTTTTGAACTTAGATAAATATTCTTGAATGCAAGGAAAATCATTGGGACTTAAAGTCATTAACAAATTTTCTAACTGGTGGGCTCAAATAATATTGTGTTTACCAAACATAGCTTGAAGCTTTTCCCGAGCTTCATCAAGGGCATCAATTCCTTGAAGGTGAAACCTTAAATCAGGAGAGATGGACATTCATCAATTCCTTGAAGGTGAAACCTTAAATCAGGAGAGATGGACATTCCGATTAGTCCACGTGCTTTGTCATTCTTATTAGCCCACTTGGCTTTCTTTTCATCATCAGTGGGTTCTTGTTGTTTTCCCAAGGTAATCCGATACAACCCTTTACTTCTTAGTACATCCTTCATATGAGATTTCCATGAAAAGTAGTTGATACTGGTAAGAAGAAGATCACTGGGAGAAGCCATATTAAAATATGTGGAGAATATGGATTTAAAGGTTGAATCTGATGGTATGGATGGAAAGATCTCGAAAAAATAGGCCGTTTGAAAAAAATGACACTAAAAATAGTCTTCGGATGTGAAAGTTATGCCCTTTTGAAAAAAGACATAAATAGTAACCAAAGAGCCACGTGGCAAGTAGAACTTGGTCTATGTGGTGATGCTCCTCCTTATTTAACTTTGCCTATATGCTCACTTTTACAAATAAGTTACTTATGATGTGACCCACTTTTAAAGAATAAGTGAGAATTACTTTTACAATGAAGTTACTTTGTAAATTAAAGTTGCATGCAAAAAAAATTAATTAAAAAAAATATTAAAGCTACTTATAGTGATTCACTTTTATAAATTAAGTGAAGTGCACTTTACAATGAATGCATGAATGTCTTCAAAAAAGTAACAAAAAAGAGATTTGAACTCAAGAGCTCTTACTAAATAAAACAATTTTCAACCAAGTGAACTAGTGCAAAACACATTATAATCTTGAGACGGAGGATGGGGGTGTTGTTGTTGAAGATGACCTTGAAGTGCGTGCTCAAAAAGACCTTCTTTTCATGTGTTAACACAATTTTGTTTTTCACATCTCAACAACAACAAGGGGTTAGCCTCCTTGGAAAATGTAAGTTTTCTCTTTGTTTCTGATTTACCGAGATCGCATAGAGGGTACGACAAAGAGCATACGTAGACAAGAAAACACTTTCTGCTTTGTTTCTGGTTTGCCGAGATCGCACAAAGCACTGGGCAAAGAGCATATACAGACTGAAAAGAGTAGCAACCCATAAACAAAAAATGAAAAAACCAAAATATTATCTCTGTTAAAATTTAAAAAGGGCGTATTTAGGCTTTATACCTCTAGATTTGACTGAAATGGTAGTATCTTGGGCAAACGAGAACTTTTTTCGAGTGAAACTAAAAACGTTTCTAACTAAAATGAGTGCTCCAAACGCAAAGAAATATTTCTCTTGGAATATCTCAACATAATGCATTAGTAATCCTTAGGGTGGTGATATCAACCCTCGCTCATATATGATATAATAAAATAAAGAGCATCATAAGCATGCATATATACATAATGGAGAAAACAATATGAAACTACAACTATACTAGCATGGTATGCAAATGGTATATACAATGGATGCAAATGCCTACCTACCTCTACTTATGGAAGGAATGGACGATGATCTTTCATAGACCCACCTAGTGGCAACTCATTCTAAAGGGAACCAACTTATTAGGGAATTCTGTCACCCCCCCCACGTATGAACAAGTAAAGAGCATAATTTCCAAGCAAACATTATGAAATAAAGGAGAGCTCAGTGCAACATATTCAAATGCTTCGAAAATCAGAGTGACACATACCATGATACTTGGACTCATTACCTCATGGAGCAAGACCTGCTGCTACTTCAGGACTAGGTCGGTGGGATGGATGCTGTTGCTGTTGGTAGATGGGACACACTGAAGAAAAGATGGGCCCTCCGGGGCCAAGCTCAAGTCGTATGGCTCTCAATACTCCATGTTTAGGACCTGTGGGCCTCGAGACATAATATCCTTAGTTATCCCTAGGATAGCGGATAACATCTGGCTCCAACTCGGGGACATGTGCTCACCGTAGAGCGCATGAGAACCTCAACATCTCTGGCATGACCTGTATCTGCTAGATCTCAACAACAAGAATTAGTAATCTTTGGGGTGGTGATATCGTCCCTCGCTCATTTATGATACAATGGAATAATAGTAAGCAAGCATATATATATAGAATGAAAATGAAATTACAACTATACTATCATGATATGTAGATGGTATATACAATGAATGCAAATGCCTACCTAACTTGCCTCTACTTACTTGTTGGTTGAATGCTAGGTGTAGTCGAATAGCCAGTGAAACCATCCTAGCAATGTCTCTTAATACCTACCTTTGTGCTTCATCATAAACCAAAACAATGATAAGTCAAGCACAAAAATAACATGAGTTAGAAAATGTATCGTATCATTGAAAATCGTAAAGTCTAGCTCATGAAGGCGGGAGGGAGGGACAAAATTATGCCAAGTCACACTTCTGGGAAAGTCCTCAATTCATCTCAGAAAGGGATCGTGAAAAATCAAAGGCTCAAAAGACTGATTCAAAGAGTCTGAAGGTTGGCTACCTTGGACGTCATTGCATCCCGAGGTCTGGGAAAGGACTAGTAAGAACCTAGAGGATGACTGGCAATTTCTTAAGGGAAAGCCGAAAGACTGAGATAATAAACTTCTTCCTAAAGTTTTCAACCTACCCTTGGATTCTAAAAGAATGCTTTGCCCTGGAGAAAACTGAAGACAAGGGACATGTTTCCCAACTACACCCTTAGTGAGATAGCGAGGTAAAGTAGTCGAAGGGAGCTGGACAACCTTGTCACAAGTATCCTGCTTCAGGCAAGCAGCGTCCTCACCTTTATCAAAATTTGAACACAACGACGGTTGATAATCTTCTTCATAGAATAAATCCAAGTGCTCAAAGG
>CBVK0101044679.1:0-11214 GCA_900067695.1 Picea abies | reverse complement strand
TCTGGCTCCAACTCGGGGACATGTGCTAACTGTAGAGCGCATGAGAACCTTAGCAATCGCTGGCGTAGACCTGTATCCCTGCTCACACTTGACAAGAAAGCATCAGCGACAAAAGGTGGGGTGGTATTGCCACCCCACAAAATAATATGTGCATGTAAGGCAATCATAAATGCAAATAAAGAGTAAAAGAAAACTTACCTGTACTCACTATACAAACTGAGCGATAACAAAGACTCCAGATGATTCTTTTGTGAGAGGTAGTGGGAAAGAAGATCTGTAGAGTGGATGTGCCTGTGGACGAGCACAGGTGAACGTGTGAAGATCTGGTTCTTCTATGTAATGCAGTGAACTAGAGATATGACATCCCTTTGGATGTGCCCCTAGTGGATGAGCACTAGTGGGTGTATTAGATCCTTTGCTATATATTGTTCAAGAGTCAGACCTGTCTGTAACCCTAATTGTTATGTCAAGGGTACAGGTTGGCCCCAACTTAATGAGATTAATAATAAATGTAAAAGATAATTAATCTGGATAATAATAATAATAATAATAATAATAATAATAATAATAATAATAATTAATTGTGACTTAGAGAGGTCGGCCCTATTGAGCCAATAGACACTTTTGTTGATAGGACAAGTCTAATATAAGTAAAGGAGGATTCCCATTGTGGAATCATCTCTTTGTTGTAAGTTTGGATATTTCAGCAAGTGCACTTCTTTGGGAAAAGTGCGCACCTCTCTTGGGCACTAGAGTTTTAGGGTTTGAAGCACCCTCTTTTGTGCTAGGTCTTTCTTGGTGGTGAAGGTCTTTCTCTTGAAGAATATAGCAAAGGATTTGGTTGGGTTTTCTTCCCTTGTTGAGAAGGGTTTCCCAGGATACTTCTTGTGTTCTTGTGCATGGTGTTTCTTCTTGTGATCTTGGTTGCTGCAACATTATGTCTATGGTTAAGTTAAATGCTAAAATGGAATGAACTTCATGCTTAACCTAGCTTATTGAAAAATCAACATATCTCTAGTTTCTTCGACTCCTGCTCTGGCTCACGAGTGGTCTCATCCTCTGAATCACTGTCTGCCCGTGCCCCGATATCTTGGTCCTCCTCCTCACTGCCTGATTCCACTTCAATGTAGTGGATCTGTCCCTTTCCCATGTATCTATGCCCTAGGACCCAAGGGTCTTTGCAGGAGAAGCGAAGCTTCTTCCTCATCAACTCCCGTCTCGTGTCATCATCCAACTTGGGCTTACCCTTCCATTCCCTTTGAGGATTCTTATGATCCTTGTCTCTCTGTGATACAAAGGGTTTGGTAAAGGTTTTGTTTTTTTGCACTGAGTCCCCCATGTCTCTCGTGCACACAATGGCCTCCTGTAAGGTATGAGGCTTGAAAGCCTTAACCCAACCCCTCAAGGGATCTGTCAAGGCCTTGGTGAACAACATCACTAATCTATGCTTTGATATATCGGATACGACCACGACCTTCTGTTGAAACTCTGAGATGAAGGCCTCAACTGATCTGGTCTGCCTCAATTGTGTAATATCCCTAAAGTGGAGCTCTGGATCTCTCCTATCAAATCTCTCCATCGACCTCTTAGTGAATTCCAAATATGAGGTAATGTGACTGTGACCCAACGTCACCAGTCCATGGTACCACCACTCGTGGGCCTCCCCATCAAAGTGCAATGTGGCGAAGCTAATAGCTTCTGACTCTGTCATCGGGTTAAGCTTGAAGTATGTGTCAAGCTTCTGAACCCATGCATGAGCTGAGCAACGTGATGATCCGTCGAAAGTAGGAATGTTCAATTTTGCCACTTGATGAAATCCATGTTGTGAGTTTGCCCGTTGCCTCTCTGTGTCTCCCGGGGTCTGTTTCGATATTTGATCGAACAGTAATCCATCAAACTCATGTTTGCATGGAACTACGGTCCTAATGTCATGTAGTCTCTCCTGTACTCCCTGAACGGATCCTGTAGCACCACCTGCCCCTGACTCGATTGTCCTCCTACCTGCCCTGGCTGTCCTAGAGGTTGTCCCAATGTCTGTCCTGTCTGGAATTGTGGATATAAAGGTCGGGGAATCCTCCCAGACGATGTGTAAGCTCGGGCTGGTGAAGGGTTTGTACTAGCCCCTCCTTGAGATCCACAGGAGCCACTGGCCCCACCTCCTTGGTGTCCTCCTGAACCACTCGGTCCTCCTCGGTTGGATTGATGCATTGTATAGTCGGTTGGGCCAAGCCGACCCAACACTTCGTCACTTCTTGCCTTAGCTGACTTGCCAACTTGTTGTTTGAGGCATGCTCGACCTCTATGTCACTCTCTTTCCCAAGATGTTAAATCACCTCGTCTTGCCACACCTAATCATGTGCCTTAAGTCACCTTCTTGTGCCTCAAGTCACCTTTGGTTTGTTTCCTTGCGTTCTGAGTCTTCGTCACAAACCATTGAGCTGTCCAAGGGTGTGTGTGAGTCGACCCCATCATCTTGTCGTGAGGCACCCCAAGGAGTCACATCGACTCTTCAGTCTGCCTCATGTTACTCAATGCATTTGAGTCTGTTGCCTTCATGTGTGCGTCGGTTTGCCTGACTCGCTTAAGTCAGTCCCGACCATTTGTTGGTGCAACCCAAGATGGCGTGTCTCGTCCGCAACTTTCTCTTTCCTTCATGGCGTGCGTCGCAAGGTAAGGCGCCAGTTCTCTTGGGTGCACCAAGCCCGAAGACAGTCTTACTCCTGCCTATAAAGGTAAGGCAAGTCACTTCACCTTGTCTTACCCGAGCAAGCTCTTCGTCCGTTCACCGAACTCGTCGTCAAGGTCGCGCACTTGAGTCATGAGTTGGAGGCTTTACAATTAGGGCTAAAAGATTAGAACCCAAAGGGAAGACTAGTCTCCTATCTAATCAAGATAAACCTTGTAGACGAAAACCCTACTAGAAGGGGTTCCAAAAGGAAGCACCTCCACCAACAAGATCAATCATAGCTTGATAAAAATACTAAATACCCTTGCCTGGATCCAAAGAAAAAACAAAGCAAGGAATTGAGCAAATACCAAACTAACAAAGGAAGAAGAGGATTTACCCTAAAACGTCTTCCCTCCAAATGTTAATCTTACCCCTCAAATGGATTGATCTTGAAAGCTTGTAGCAGTCTTGAGCATACACAATCAACCTTTAATGCACCAAAATAAAACCAAGATAGAAGAGCTCCAAGAATTAACAACAACGCCTCAATAAGTAGATATGCAATAAAATTGTATTCTCAAAAGAAAGTAGCCAACAACAACAACCATTTGGAATGAGGGGAGGAGCCTCTTTTATAGAGGAGGCTTCGTCAATGATCTCATTCAATATTATTTTTTATCGCCTTAGATCTAGCCTAGGAAAACTACAAATTGACTTGTCTTCCAACTAACAAATGAATACCAAGTCAAAAGATACATAAGATACATTGAAGATGTGCCACATGCACAATAATTCCTCCAAGAGAGGAGGTCGTCCCACTAAAGAGATTGAACTAGGGTCCAAGAAGGCTCAATGTCTCTCTCAAATGCAAGGATAGGTCCTCAAAATGTGCTAAGATGCTTCTCCAATGAAGAAAAGTCAAGGAAGTGCTCAATGTTTACCTATGAGATCCATATTTTGGGGAGTTTTTCTACCTCGATTGGAGAATTGTCCTAGATCATTTGGGGATACATGGCACTGCTTGATCATCTTGAGGAGGTTTGAGTCCCTCTCTTAAGGAGTGTTCCATGGAGGAGACTATATGTGGCATGTTATCGCACAAACTGTAGGTTGGGCAAAACCCGACCTAATCCACGAGACGACAGTAATTGTGGGAGAGTCTATCCACTGTCACCTTAGATAAATCCTCCCCTTGCTTTAGTGAAGGAAAAATCTTACACAAGGGGGAATCCCGAGTGACCCTAGGGGGATTGAGATGGAGGATGGAGAGATGAAATGTAAACCACCCCTATGGTCAATGATGAAGGAAGTAAGAGGCTGAAAATGAGGTCTTGGGAAGTGATAAGAGGTTGCCAATGATTGATCCCTGCAAAAAATATTAGTGCAACTTGTACAAGACCAAAAATAGCAAGGTTAGCCTCTAAACCAATGGGGGATCAGCAAGTTAAGCTTGCTGTACGTAAACTGCAGTGATATGCAGAGTTATAACAACAATGAATAAAGTATAGCAGCTACAGAAATGACGATCAAGAACACGAAATGATTATTGGACAATTAGGCACCAGACAAGTAAATATTAATCCAATACTTAAGCATGAGTTTTGTGAATATTTTCCAGGTCCTATCAAGCTGCCAACTAAGTCTGTCTTTGACCTCAAGTTGGCTCTAAGTTTCAACTGTCTAACAATGGTTTGCTGTTGTTTTAACTTTTAGGACAACAAACTGTTCAATAACTTCTTCGCTGATTTGTTACGGTTACATATGCCAAATGGGTGCTCTAGCATGTAGTTTTGTCACAAGATGTTAGCCCATGCATACCATAAGCTATACAACACACCTAGAGATCTTTTAGGGTTGAAATAATGCTGTTCTAAACACTAACATACATGAAAATGAACATAGGTATTTTTGGTCAACATGACGACCCTAGATAAACCCCTCCCGGGGAAAACAAGTTTGAGATGAATGTATATATATGGTGTGCTTCAAGCATGTAATACAACAAGGAAGATAAATACAAAGGAACATGATACTTCACAAGCTCCTCACAAGCTTTGCAATGGTTCCTTGGGATATGCGCCCCTAGAAGAGTGCACCCCCTCCTTCCTTGCCTGTGTCTGAAGATCCTTGCGCCCTTGCTCTTTCCCTTTGCTGATTGAAGAACCCTTGCATACAAACTGCCCTTTGCATGCACTCTCAACAACCCACAACTCAGATCCAAGGAAGCTCCACTCCAAATGATACCTTCTAGCCTTGCGCCCTCCTCCTAGCAAATACACTCACCACAAATAACTGAGGCTCCAACTTGCCTTGCGCCCTCCATGAACATGTGCGCCCTAGCTTGCCGATCTCTCCTCTGAATTCTCACTTCTTTACTCCTCACCAAACTCTCAAGGTGAACAAGTGAACAAGTGAACAATTGAACTCTCTTTTGCCCCTTGCGCCCTCTTTAAGGATGCATGAAGAAACCTAATAAATGGGTGGATAAGATCATCTCATCTCATCCTAAGTCAATGGTTGAGATCATCTCAAGTAAATCTCAACTCAAAACCCACTTTACTTAAGTTTCCATAGTTTCACTTCTTAATTCACCCACAAAGTGAATTAATTGTCATTTTAGGCTAAAATGACTAAATTTCACTTTTGACTTAAATCTCCTAAGTCAAAGTGAAATTAGACATAAAGTACATAGTACAAGGTACAAAGTACTTTCCACATGTATTTAGAGGCTCACAAACACAAGGGGACCACTTTCCAAGGTACCCAAATCTCAACATTTTGATGGTATAGTAGGGCTGCAAAAAGATGTTATCAGCAGTAAACCAGGGCAGCCTTATGGCTGTGGCAAACTTCTGCTACAGCAGCGAGATCTAACCATAGAAAATCACAAGTTAAATGCCCAAATGAAAGCCCTTGACACGATTAGTAATTAGCACTATTTACTTGTAAATTTCAACGGTAGATTAGAGAGTAGATGAGAGTGATTAAGTGAATTTGCTGGAGCTCTAATGGCTGTAGCTTAAATTCTATTACAGCAGTAACAATCTTAGGATAAAACAAGACGCCCTAGAGGCCTTGGATAGCTTATAGCATGCAGAAAATTATTAGCTACTTGAACAAATCAAATTACAAGTTTTCATGTTTACCAATGCATTAATATTCTGTCTCCGGTGCAAATTAGATTAGTGTTGGGTGATGGAGTCCTCTTGTTACTGGTTAGGTTTTACTACTTATCTAGGGGTGTAAGCCCTTTTACTCCCTAGAGCAAGTAAACCCTAACAAGGATAAAACTCTACCAGGGTGTAAGCCCTTTTACTTCCGGTAGCAATCCTTTAAAATGAGAATTCAATGACAAGAGGTAAAGTATCTTGATAGAGGGTGTATGCCCTTATACTCCTCCAAGGGTTTAGACATATTAACCATGAAATTAACAAGATCACATACAAATTGTAGAAAATCTTAATAATTCACAAAGATAACATGCATAAACCCTAGTTTTCACATGTTAAGTCACCAAAACTAGCAAAGAAGTACCTCCAAGAGATGGCGTATAGCAACCATTCACCAAGAGAGAAATGAACCATAGATAAACACCAAGAAATAGAGTCATGCGATTTTCCCAAGAGGGCCAAAAATTTCAGCCAAATAGTTTCTCTCTCAAAGGAGAGTTGTAATGAAAATGAAATAGAAGTGATCCTTATTTATACAAATCCTCTAAAAAGTGTTTGTCAGCTTAACTTTAGGGTAAACCACAAAGTAAGGGGCCAACAACCATTACTTTGCCCCTCTACAATATTAAATTGAAATTTAACCTAAAAATTGCACATAAGAAACCCTAAAAGTGACGTCATCTCCTTAATGAGTGACGTTTTGGCACTTTGGTCAAGTTGTTGGAGCTTGGAGGTGAAACGCTGGGCCTCCCTCTCATGCACTAGGGTTTCCTTCAAGCTTCTCTCCATCCCAAAGGTGCAAGTGCCAAGCCAACACCACGACGACCAAAACCCTAGCCCATAGGGTGATGTCAAGCCTCTCTAAGTGACGTTTTGACCTCCAAAGGCAAAACATTGGGCTTGTAGGGGCATGGTGTCTTTCAAGCCCCCAAAGGTTGTCATCATCATCTGGTGTGCGGGCCATGGTATCCATCCTGTGGGCTTCATGCCCCAAGGAAGCCCAAGCTAGGCTTGTTCCTCCAAAACTGTCCACCAAGCAAGGTCCTGCAAAGACAATGAATATGGCGTCCAAGGATCTCAAGTCAAACATATCATGATAAGTAAATGAAATCAATAAAAGAGTCACCTAAGCATGTGCATCAGAAACCACCTCATCAAATTAAACAAGTGCTCAAAGACCCTATGCAATTTGCCAAGTTTAGGTATGGGAGGGTTGACAAAGTGACCTATTGGGTGAATCATCTCCTAAGTCAAGGAGTGTTTCCCAAGTGGACCCCCCTCTAAGCCATGTGTAGAAGATGAAGTGGATGGGGGCAAGACTTTTGGGCATGGGGTTCATGACATACAAGGGATCGTAGTGTCGCATTTATGGGTGCCTTTGTAGAGGGTGTGTTGCACCTTCATTTTCAATGCATCATTTTTCCAAGCCCATTTATTGCCTTTTGTTCTTTTAAGATGTTTCCAGGTTGAAGCCAAGGTGGGGCCTCTACCTAAGCATGAAAAACAATGCCCACCTTGATTCTACCCTGGTCACATTATGCTTTACCAAGTTGATGACAATGTGTGGGACTTCTACTGAAGCATGAAAAACATTGCCCAGACACACTCTACCTTGGTTGGCATTTTTGCATTTGTTATTTTTCACAGGTCCCATCAGTTTATTATGAGAGACATTTCATTGTCCTCGGGATCCTTGGGCGAGCATTTAGAAGGTTTATGATTGGCTTTTATCTTTTTCCAGCTACAAACCTCTAGGCCTTCAGCCCCTTCTTCCCATGAAATGAGGGACAATCCCTTCTTGAGTCAGTACACTCGAAGATCTCAAAATATAAGGAGGGGAGGGGATGAAGCGTGGAAAGTAGTAAGTATGATTGGGAATGGCACGATGACTTGTTAAGGGGACCTCCCAATAGCAAACACATCCCTAAGGGTGACCACTTACTAGGGCGCAATGTCAACCACCAAGGTTAAACATGGCAAAGAGCATAACTTTGAAGTGGACGTTACATAATAAAAACCAACCTTTAAATGCAATCGACTCAAATGCTTCAAATATTGAAATGACACTCACCATAATACTTGGCTTGTACTTCTTGGAGCAAGATCCAATGTCTTCTGGAAGCAAGCTGGTGTGGCAGATACCATCGTGATGAATCTGAGATTTGTGGTGGTGAGGCGGGCCTCTATCTGTGTAAGTGGACGTTGTCAACCATCTGTCTCTCGGTACTCCATGTCTGCAACCTGAGGGCCTCGAGACATAATCTCCTTAGTTATCCCTAGGAAATGGGGATAACATAGCACAACCACCTTCACACTTGGTGAAAGAGACACTTTTCAAGGAAGGCATTTTGCACGAGAAGAAGAAAAATGGCATCAAGACTCAATCAAAGCATTTTTTTTTTGCATTTCTATTGACTTTGAGGAGTGCCCAGCCTAGGAGAGAGTCTTTATGAGGTATAATTTGTTGTTTTTCTTGGAGGAATTTGTGCATCTAGAAGCCACATATTATCATTTTATTGTAAGGAGATTGAGCTAGCTCTCTATGTAAAGAGGAGCCCTCTCCATTTGTTGTCATGGTTGGATTTGTGAGGAGATCCCCTCCAAGCCTAGTTGAATGTCTTTGAGAAGGAAGTAGTCAATGAGAAAGAGCATATGTGAGGTTTCCATCCTTCTTCTCTTTTGTCTTGGATGATTAGGATTTTGTACTCGAGTAGCAATTGTTATTTGCTGCTGGAAATAATCTCTAGAGTGTAGCTCTGCACAATGAGAAGAGACTAGGGTAGAGGCTCTCAACACTCCTTGGTCTTTGATGTAACTTTGAACCTTGAAGAAATTTTCTGCTGTAATTTTGGATTGGGTGTTTGACATGTTAATGGCCCATTTAATCTTATGGGATTGTTATTGAAGATGTGATGTGTTATTGGGCTGCCCATTCTTTAGAAGGACTTTCTATGTTGTCCTTTTCTCTTATGATCTCATGTTATGGTTGTTCCTTCACTAGTAGGGTTGCACATTATTTGTTGGCTATAAATTCATGGTTGTGACGACACATCTTCTATTAGGGCCCTCACGTGCTCTCATATTACCTGAAAATTCACTTGCTAATTATGGCACATCATTGTATGGCTGAATTACATCTTCTCCATACTCTCAAATGCTCTTTGCTTGTGGGTCCTTGACTCCATTAGCTGTTTGGGATTGGCACTAGTCTTGGTCCACCATCCCATCTATTTTTAAGGTCTATCTTACACCTTTTCTAGGGATACCCCCCTTGTGCTGGAGGAGAGTCGACCTAAAGTGAGAGGAAGAGCTGCTAGGGCGACATTGGGCAAGCTTCTTGAGTTCCTCTAAGACTGCACTTGTCATTAGGGCTTTATAACTTAAATGCAACTTTGGGTGGTAACACTAGATCTAAGAGATCGAATATGAGGAACACTTTGTTTTTAGGTGCTCATATTCTATAGTATTTGGGGGAGGTTCCCTTATCACTTTCTTTCACTATCTAGCTTAGAGATGCCTAAATTTATGTGTTCGAGAGGTTATTACCAACATGAGACATGGTTTGTGAGCCCTCTCTGTTCCTAGTTCAATTTGACTCATTACCTCTTTCTTTCAGCCTATCTCAACGATTGGAGCTGCTTCATGCCATGCAGCCTTCCTCACCCTTGAGTCAAATGGCAATGCATCTATGAGACAACAAACACCCTCCCGCATGGTTGGTAGACACATGACCTTTATGAGACTTCAGATTCAAGCCTATGCCCCTTGGGTCAGCTCAAGCAACCATACCTCCATCATGAGATTCTTCCTCTCGAGCTCTGATGTTAGGACATTTCATTCTAGAGCTCCTCCCAGGATCACAGATCCATCCTTTCTCAATTCGACATTCTCTGGATGACATCATCATGCTTTGCATTGGTTTCTTTACAATGATAGATGAGGACAGGGGTGTGTCCTCTCTCTCCTCTTCCTCTACTTGTATTTCTAGTTATGATGTTGATGTTGTGCTAGGGCCTTATGCCTCTCAGAGCTTTTTTACCTTTGTTTTTGCGTAGCTCCTTCACAATTTGCATCTTTGTTATTTTGATAATATTTTAGTATGCAGGAGTTCGCTAGACACTCCCATAGTTGAGTGGCCATTGATTTTACTCTCTAGCTATGTTACCGGGAGCACCCCCCCTAACCGCTTTGAAGCTCCGGAGCTCACTATGAGCGGGAGCGTCCAAGGAGCGACCCTTGGAGTGAACTCCCAAAATCTGGGAGCACACTCCAGGGTGCTCTCGATCGCTCCCTGCCAATCTGGGAGTGCCACACTCTGGAGCTCGCTCCCAGGGGTTGGTATCTGCGATCACTCCTGTGAATGATCCAGGCGCTCCCGCGCTAAACCAAAAAAATATCACATTTTGTTTATAATTTGAGTGGGGTGGGACCTACCTTAGGCTTAGGGTTTACAGGAAAGAAAGGAGAATAAAGGAGCTCTTCCCCCTTCATTCTCCTCATTCTTTCATCTATGTTTGCTTGAGCTTGGAGAGGAGAGAGCAAAGGAGAGCTTCGGGAGTGCAGATTTGTGAGAGCTTGGAGGAGAGAGAAAAGGAGAGCTTGAAAGAGTGAACGAAGAGGAGCTTGGAGGAGAGAACAAAGACAACCATCAATCTCAAGTTTCAACTTTCAAGTTTTAAGAGATAAAGAGGTAAGCCCAAACCCCAACTCCCTCATTTTCGTGGGTTAACTTTGTTTATTGTTTTTGGCTCCTCTCCTACTCTTTCCCATTCCTTCTTCTCCCTCATTTCATTGCAGGTTGTTCATCTAAAACTTAAGGAAAATGCTCTTCTTTTGGTTTATTATTCCTTTTTTGTTTCTCATGGTCTTGGCGGGAATAAGCATTGGAGGGAAGAAGAGGATAGTGGTCATTCTCATGATGACCCACAATATGAAGATGGTGAAGGGTTTGAGGAGGATCAAGAGGGTGAAGAGGGAAATGAAGGTGGAAAATCTTCATCAACACCCTTATGGAGATTTTTGACAAAAGTTGAGGAGGGGAGAGGTGGTGGAAGCACTAAGGTTTTTTTTTCCTCATGATTGTCATTAAGGAAAACCTTATACCGATTCGTATACCCATGTGAGGATGCATCTTTGTGGTGTAATGGAGAGTGATGACAAGAAGGGGGCCATTGTGATCACAATTTTCCCTAAGATATCCAAGGAAGAGAGACAAAAGTACATAAAGATAGAGGAAGTTGCACAAATAAATTATGGTAAAAAACAAAAGCTTCAATCCTGTTATCGCACAGTTTGTAGGATAGGTTTAAGTAGCTTGAAAGCAAGGCTCAAACTGGCGTAACAGGAGCTTCCCCACCCACTGTCACCTCGATGGGG
>CBVK0101044677.1:0-15881 GCA_900067695.1 Picea abies | reverse complement strand
GAGGTTTTTACCCTGTATGGATTTCCTCGGGAAATATCTCTCTTTGTGTTTCTCATATATGTGACTGATGCTGAATGTGCCATTGTTTATTTCTCTGCATTATTGTGATCATCATTCGGTGTTTCTGCAAAGAGTTTGAAAGAAGCATAATTGTTTAAGCACGGTAACAACTGATTCACCCCCCCCCTCTCAGTTGTCCAACAAAAACAATAGTCCAACAAAAAACTAACAGTCGATGGATGGAAATATTGAATTTGAAACCCAATGCAATCAATATTCTTTAATCATTACGTAACTTCTCAAAATCGACCAAAAACACCCTCGTGGGTAATAAAACAATCGAACTCAGATTTTAATGTACATAACAAATATTTCTTGTTCCCAGAGTTCATTTAACAAATATATAATTTTTCAACATAGACATTCTATCCAACTAAAAACCCAACCACCTCAAGCATGATAACACATCATGACCATAACTCTTTAACATTGTCTTTCAATACTGTCATATGACAAACTATATTTATCACTGAGTGAGCTTGGTATTAATTCTAACACCATCAAGTATATAAATCGATAAAACCCCACAACAAAAGAGATGCAAACAACAAAATTATCTGATGTTGGGTTAGTCACCCTTACATAGTTATCAAGTTTACGGTTTGTGATACCATTCATCAAAAGTAATGAGGTATGAGAGAGCAAGATGGAAAACATTTCGAGGGATTAGCCCAGAATCAAAACTTAGACCATCCTTTAACACCACGAATTTCCATAGACCTCTTCACAAACCTTTTATGATGGCCGCAAGCAAATATATCCATGATAAATACAATTAATTGACAGACATGGGTTACAAATAACCCATAGGTGCACAATAACACCATTTTTATATCAGAGAAACAAGAAAACACTGAATACCCAAAGACGAATCAAAACCAGGCCACTTCCACAAAAACTTTTTCCAGCAGGTAGAGGAACATAGAAACCATAATTTCATTCAGCAAAGAGAGATATTCAATTGTGAATTAGTTTGCACACCAACACCAACACATATTTACTTCACTTGAAAACCATTACACAGTTGAAAAACCACATGTCATAAAATTTGGAAAAACATAGAATATAAGCGAATGCAAGAACCAACTTTTGATTAAAATGATGAACAGAGAAATAATTCATGAATGGAGTAGCAAGAAAATTCATACCTAGATGAAAAATGCCAAGGAGAATCAACAAAACCTGATTATTTCTTCCAAGCCCCAGCAATATAGAAGCAATACTGACCCAAAAAATGACCAAATGCGAACGTAGCGAGGGTGGTGAACATTGAGGTAAGTTAGAGCGATGTGCAATTACTACACATCGTATCCACATGTACTCCATCACCCATAACCCAGTACGAGCGCGCTAGCACATACACCACATAATCCACCATAGCCATACCAAATTCAATGCAAGTCGGATACACCACCCTTTTACTTTGCTTTCAACTTAATGTGTGTGCCAATACTTTTTGCACCAATATATTATATGTACACACTTACTAAGGAAGCCATGCCTTAAACATATGACTTTTAAATTTAAACAATGGTGCATAACCCTTTAACATTGAATCATTGTAACACAATGCCATAACCATATACAACTTCAAGTCTAGAGTTTAAATTCTCATTCAAACTATGTGCAACATAATAGAACTATATTGATCATTAGAGCAATATCATTTCTGTTTTAATCAAATCACCAATAAGCATGTTGTTTTCCATTTTGTTTTAAGAGTGATTTCGAGACAATAGACTGTAGAGATTATTTCGCAACCAAGACATGAGAACATAAAATACGATTCTTCCTTCATCATATTCACACATGGGGTCCCACCTATCTAGTATATTATTAATTATACATAAATAATAAGGCATTGCAACCAATTTTCATACAGGTACCTACGTTGTGCTTTTGGGCGTAAAAAAACTAACGATTCCATAGGGAAATTTGTTTCCAACAGATTAAGAACTGAGAATGTTCGGTTTCGCAGGCCAGAGAAAAACAATTACTAAAGAGCATAGTTATGCAACAGGGAGAAAGATATGGTTTAAGGGAAATAACAAGGCAAGATGTTTTGAATAACTTAAGGAAAGTGGTACCTATGAGGGGTTTTGGCCTTGTATTCATAACATTTTGATGCATGAGCATCGCCAGCAAGCACACGTGGAGGGACAACTCAGTGCCTCAATGCGCTGTTGAATCATTTCAAAATCTTAACTGTTGGCGTTTCCTGCAATCTTGTTGAAATGATTGAAAACTTAAGAGGATCAAACGCTTGGGAGCCAAGTGATCATAAGTGATCTAGGAGTTTCACTCCTAGTCTTTAATGTAGCAGAACTTAGGTAGCAGTTAGGTTTTTTTTTGAGAAGTCGAGTAGTCAGAGGGAACCCTAAGAACCCCCTGAGATAATAGATGTTTGGTATGCCCGAAGGAGGATGCTACAAGTTAGTAAAAGTTTGTTGTGATTTAGTTGTTTCTAAAATTTGTTGTCATTTTATCATAGCTGTAGCCATTTACTTTTGAATGAATATAACATAGGAAAATTGATCCAATGCATGGTGTTTCTACGATTTACAATTCCCTGCTATTGTATTTTTCATGAATGAATGGGTTATGTTGTTGAATACCTGAACCTGTGAAGTGTTTAGATAAGTTTCAATTGTTCTCTTCGTTGAGTTCATGCAAGGTGTGCATACAATCCACAAGGAGTGCGTTGACAGAGTCTATTTTGACTCTGAAGCTCAGAAGAGATAAACACGAAACTTCCCTTTGCAAGGAGTGCAAAGAGACTGCTGCAAGGTGTGCACAGTCGTTGCAAGAACTTAATTATTGCATGAGAACATGTTGCAAGGAGTGCACATATTAAAAAATTGACTAAGTGTTGAGAATGGGACTACGAAGTGCAAGGAGTACGTAAATAGATTTCTTTTGAAGAAATCACTAAGTCCGTATTTCATCAGAGATTCCGAGTTCACAAGAAGTGCGTCATAATCAATCTCAGGAGAGACAACGACCAAGAATAAACGAAGAGGAGGAAGTCTGTTGAAGGTTGCGAAGTGATGACTGAGATCCATTCATAGGGGTGATATCGTCCCAGGCCATCGGATCAGGGAAAATTTACGCTGTTGTTAATCACGGGTTCTTTCGGGGCTTCGCGGATCGGAGAATTCAAAGTATTGAAGAGACAAAAATCTTGAAACCCGAAGTAAATCTGGACTGTTAGATCTAGAAGTGTTGATTTTTCATAAGCTAGGTTAAACATGTAGTTCATTTAATTTCATCATGTCTTAACCATAAAAAAGAATGTTGCAGCAACCAAGATCACAAGAAGAAACACCATGCACAAGAACACAAGAAGTATCCTGGGAAACCCTTTTCAATAAGGGAGAAAAACCCAGCCAAATCCTTAGGTATAATTTTCAAGAGAAATACCTTTACCACCAAGAATATCCTAGCACACAAGAGGGTGCACAAAACCCTAGAAATCTAGCTCCCAAGAGAGGTGCACAACTTTGACTAAGAAGTGTACTTGCTGAAATTTCCAAAACTCACAAGTGTGTGTGTGTGTGTGTGTGTCTACAATGAAGGATTTCCTCTTACTTATATTAGACTTGTCCTATCAACTAAAGTGTCTTTAGGCACAATAGGGACAACCTCTCTTACATATATTATTTATTTATTATTATAATAATCAATATTAATATGACTATTAATTATCTTTTACAGTTTACCTTTAGACACAATAAGGTAGGGCCGACCTATACCCTTTACACAATAACTAGGGTTACAGGTAGGTATGACTCTTGAACAATATGTAGCAAAGGATATGATACACCCACTAGTGCTCATCCACTAGGGGCACATCCATAGGGATGCCATAGACCTAATTCACTGCATTACACAGATGGACCAAGTCTTCACACGTTCACTTGTGCTCGTCCACAGGCACGTCTGCTCTACAAATCTACTTTCCCATTGCCACCAACAAGAGGATCATCTGGAGTCTTCTCGTCAACTCTGCTTCTATTCAAAGGAGGACATCACATCATCTTCATTTCTGTTCTCATGATGATGTGCGCAACACTTTTGGGATTTTCCACGTTCACCTTATTCTTAGCCACATGCATGTCCTAACTCAACATATCACTTTTACATTAGATAATCATCTGGATTTCTTCTCACTCATGTCATGGAGGAGGCCATCTTTACAGTCCTAAATTTGTCCCAGGAAAGAATCACGAACCCTTCATGGGGGATTTCTCTCAGGTTTGTACACTGAGAGAAAGACTTCACATAGCTACTATGTTCCACATCTCACAGGTTTGTAAGTTTGGAGCATGTCTCCCATAGATGTATTCATCAACACTCCCTCTCAGCTAGGGAGGCATTCTTCATCAAGACAAGTCTCATACCGATGTACTCTAAGTTTTTTTTGGCTAAGGCCATCCATAGTCCCTCTTAACTCAAAATGATTTCTTCACTAAGTAAATGTTTGGTGTAGAAGTTTGCAGTCTGCTCAGGTGGAGAAAGGTATTGCACGTATGCAATTTTCTTCTGCATCATATCTCTGACATAAGAAAATTTTATCTCTTTGTGTGACAATCCATTAGGAAGCTCTGGGTTATTTAAGGAGATTTATATATGGCTCTCTGTCATCAACATAGGAACCATATCATGGTCAAGTGGATTTGTCGAAAGTATGTGAAGCCACATTTCTTCACACACTTATTGCTATATATATATACTCTGTCTCTGGTGCACTTAAGGCTACAAAGTTATGTTTCCTGCTGCAATAGGAAACCATGGAAGACTTCAAGGTAGAACATCAACCGGAGGGACTTTTTTGGTTCACTGAAGATTTCATTGGTCATCTATCATACCTTTTGTCCCAAGAAGTAATGAATCATACTCAGATTCTTCATCTCGAATTCATAAAATTTGGATAACACCGCTTTCTGAATATGTCATCAAGACCAGGATTTCGTCACCAATACTGTGATGATATAGGTTTGGATCTCCAATGCTTTTGTTTGAAATTCATACTTATCAATAATCCATTTATCTGATATAGTTTCCAACTCATGGATGGAGGTGTATATGGCTCATTGGATCAGATGTTTCATCATGGACAACTCCCTCTGTTTGTGAGAACCCTTTGGCTATAGATCACGTCTTGATACTTTCATCAGCTGCATGCTTTACCACATGTTTCTCTTTCTGGTCCTTGAATAATATCTCATGTACCATCTTATACTTGTATTCTTCTGTTATGGCTTTTGGCCACACTGTTTTTCTTGTATCTTTTCTAAGACAAGGAGTCTTATCATCAATGAAGTGGCTCATGTTTGAAGGATAGCATGAAAAACTCTTTTTCTTTCTCAGAATGTGCCTTGAAAGGCTTGTATGTTTTTCTGCTTCTTGCATAGTGAGTCTAGGTAGGCATTTTATTCCTTGCTGCAATATCTCTGAACATATCAACTGGAGCAACTAGATCAACTGGAATAATGTCTTTCTCCCTTTGAACTACTGAAGGGGGAGAAGGTATAGTCTTACTGTTAATCTCCATCTGATATTTTATGGATCTTTGAAAGACTATCTCTTCTTCAAGGAAAACGTTTCTGCTTGTCTCAATCTGTCTCTGACCAGGGATGTCGATCTGGAATGTCTTTGAAGATTCAATATATCCTTTCTTTCTAAAGGATCTAACTTTGACTTCTTCTCTTTGGGTACATGAAAATACACCAGGCACCCAAATAACCTAAAGTGTTTCAATCTCAGTCTTCACTCTAGTGAAGGTTTCTATTCTGGTGAAGACACTTGTTTTGAGCATAAACTGCGTCATGCATGCTTCTGCCCACAAAATCATAGAAATATTCTGATCATGCATTATTGCATTGATTGTCTCAAGGATGATTCTATTCTTCCTCTTTCTCAAATAGTTTTGACTCCCTTTGAGTCAATGTGACTCCTTTTGAAGGATACACATCTTCCTTTGTTCTTGACCTGTCTGGAACAAGAAAACAAGAGGAACCAAAACAAGAATATCTCCTAAAGGAGATTAATGACTACATCTCTAGAATCAAAACTATTTAAGGATTGTTATCACAACTACAACACCTACTTGTAATGTAGAAAAATTTAGAAATATAAATTAGAGGAATGACAATTACAACAATCAAACTTGGAGTCTTCACTTCCAGTGTGTTTCTTTTCTTCCAAGTCTCCTTCACTCAAGATAACAAGTGCTTTCTTCAACCTATATTTTGTACTAGGACAACATTCTATCTTGATAGAAGGTTGGGTTAGAGAACAAACTCTATGATCTCAACTGTAATCCATCTAATATCTTAACTTTAATTTTGATCAAAGGTTAGTATGATGGTCATAGCTTCAACATGCAACCTAGATCAAAATAATGTCATAACAAATAGATGCATATCAGAATAATCAAACCTGGTTGCATTATTCCTCTGATTGTGTTAGATCTTGAGATCCTTCTGGATCTATGGCAAGAGATCCCTTCTCCTGCAAATACCCTTTAAATCTTAACAATTTTAACATATGTGAGTACATACCTCTGATAACATTTGTAGGTAGTGGCACCATATGGTATCAGTAGTAATATTTACCAACTTCTTAAAAGACTTCAAGGATGACTACAACTGGTACAACAACTGATACTTCAACTGATACTGCAACTGAAATTGATACTGCAACTGATTCTGAAGCTACAACTGCAATTGCAACTTTGGGTTTTATGAGGAAACGCTAATTTTTCAAACTTTAATTTTTGAAATTCTGATCCAGGGATAGATGCGCTGGGTTGAGGTGAGTAAGATGGTGCAGTCAGATTTATGAAAATCCAAATTTTACCCCCTCAAACTTGACCAACGGATTTCTGGACTGGTGCTTCTGGTTTTTTGGTACTTCTGGTACTCTGGTACTTCTGGTTTTCTGGTACTTTTGGTACTTTGTGAAAACTAGGGTTTCAATTTCCAGGAGATCTACCCATTGAAAAGGTGCGTTGAAGGTGCCAAAGAGTTCCTTTGGGTTAGGGTGCACTTTTCTAGATGGTTTTGAGGCTGAAAATCTTCTTCAATAAAATCCCCTAATTTTCATGTACGACAACAATGACGTTTTTCCTTTTTCTTGTGAAGAGTTCTTGTGCAATGGGTTCTTTCAAGATCTATGCTATGATGCCATGTTTATTTTTCATAAGCTAGGTTAAACATGTAGTTCATTTAATTTCATCATGTCTTAACCATAAACAAGAATGTTGCAGCAACCAAGATCACAAGAAGAAACACCATGCACAAGAACACAAGAAGTATCCTCGGAAACCCTTCTCAATAAGGGAGAAAAACCCAACCAAATTAGTTGCTATACTTTTCAAGAGAAAGACCTTTACCACCAAGAATATCCTAGCACACAATAGGGTGCACAAAACCTTAGAAATCTAGCACCCAAGAGAGGTGCACAACTTTGACCAAGAAGTGTACTTGCTGAAATTTCCAAAACTCACAAGTGTGTGTGTGTCTACAATGAAGCATTTCCTCTTACTTATATTAGACTTGTCCTATCAAATAAAGTGTCTTTTGGCACAATAGGGCCGACCTATCTTAGATATATTATTTATTTATTATTATAATAATTACTATTACTATTACTATTACTATTAATTATCTTTTACAGTTTATCTTTAGACACAATAAGGTAGGGCCGACCTGTGCCCTTTACACAATAACTAGGGTTACAGGTAGGTCTGACTCTTGAACAATATATAGCCAAGGATATGATACACCCACTAGTGCTCATCCACTAGGGGCACATCCATAGGGATGCCATGGACTTGATTCACTGCATTACACAGATGGACCAAGTTTTCACACGTTTACCTGTGCTTGTCCACATGCACGTACGCTCTACATATATGATTTTCTACTGCCACCAACATGAGGATCATCTGGAGTCTTATCGTCAACTTTGCTACTATTCAGAGGAGGCCATCACATCATCTTCATTTCTGTTCTCATGATGATGTGCCCAACACTTTTTGGATTTCCCACGTTCAGCTTGTGCTCAGCCACATGCACGTCCTAACTCAACATATCACTTTTACATCGGATAATCATCTGGATTTATTCTCACTCATGTCATGGAGGAGGCCATATTTACATTCTCGACTTTGTCCCAGGAAAGAACCACAAACCCTTCATAGAGGATTTCTCTCAGGTTTGTAAGCTGAGATAAAGACTTCACATAGCTGCTATGTTCCACATCTCACAGGTTTGTAATTTGGAGGATGTCTCCCATAGCTGCATTCATCAACAAGAAGGATGCGTGGCGACAAATTGCGAGCTTCATATAAAAGCTTGTGGGTTTCAGTTGAGATTTGAAATTCCCGAAACCCAAAGTCTGAAGTGAATCTGGACCGTCAGATCCAGAGGGATGCATGGCAGAAATTCGTGAACTTTGAGAGAAAGCGAATGTTGAGAGTTGAGATTTTCAAAGCCCGAAGACTCGAAAGAATCACAGCTGTCGATCTGCGGGAGACACGCTTCAGTGGATTGTGAGCTTTGGATAAAAGTAATTGAGGAAAGGTGAAGTTTGAGATTTGATATTTCCAAAGTCCAAAATCCAAAAATGGTTAGAGCTGTCAATTTGAGGACACGTGGCAGGAGATCTGTCATTGCGGAGAAAGTGAGGTTTGAGAGTTGAAAACTACTAAACCTGAATCGCAAAGTAAATCATGAGCATTGATTTGAAAGGAGTAGATCTGAATCGTTGATAGAGAGGTCCCACCTGAGATCGCAAGATCAACGGTCACACTACATTGAGGGGAAAAAAAGTGCTCAGACTTTAAAAATATGAGAGTAGGGCGCAATTGAAACCACAGTATTGGAAAAGTGAGACGTGAAAGCTAAAGGTGAATTGTGGGAAGAAAAGCGGCATGGTCTCAAACCACTTTAGGCCATGCCCACAATCATGTTGTTACGTGAGAACATAGCCCGAGGTCACATATGGGAAAGGCATAACAAAAGAGGAGATAGCACCTGGATCTGACAATTCAACAACGTGAAAGGAGAGGTTGTGGGTGCCATAGAAACTACACTAGGAAACTGGAAGGGCATGTGTTAAATCACCAGTGCGACCATTAAGGTTTTAGAGAGCCAATTTGTCTCTGAGAATAGAAGATCCTTGAATGGGAGGTCGAGCAACCAGAGGAGAGAAGGGGGTCTGCATCAAGTGGTATCAAAGCCCAAATTCATTTGTAGATTTCAGGAGAAGGAGACAAAGGAGATAGTCTGATACCATCAAGTGGTATCAGAACCTGAAGTTGTTTTCAGGAAGGGAAAAAGAGCTCGAAGGTGTACTCTGTGTGTGAGAGATAGTTAACACAATGCCACCAAGGAGACGTGTGGAGCCACCTTTAGCCAATAGCGCTATGGTAAGAGAAATGAGAGAGCTTCATGCAAGATTAGAGGCGATGGAGGAAGCACAGAGGAGGGCACCTAATGCTGGGGATATTAATGATGCAGAGAGTGAAGAAGTAGAAGTCAAAGAAGTTGTAGGACAAAATGTTGCCAAGGAACGCTTGCTAAGAACGATTGTTGAATTGAGAGCTAGAGCCAAAGTAGACATCCCAATGTATGAAGGCAATTTGGATTTTGAAGAGTTGTTGGATTGGATAAGATCCATGGAAAAATATTTCGAGTATGAAGATGTCGACGAGGAGAAAAAGGTGAGACATGCTGTCATTAAACTAAAAGGGCATGCAACATTGTGGTGGGATGAACTGCAGGCTGAGAGGAGGAGCAAAGGAAAACATAAGATAAAGAATTGGGATAGAATGGTAGCCAAGCTGAAGGATAAATTAATGCCCAAGATCATCAGATAAATATGTTCAGGAAGCTACATAACCTGGTACAGAAGGGTATGACAGTGAAAGAGTACACATAGGAGTTCTACAATCTGAATATCAAGACTGGACAATGAGAGAAGGATGAAGAAAAAGTTTCCAGGTATATAAATGGCCTGAGGTATGAAATCCAGGATGAGATCAACATGATGTCAATGAGGACAATATAGGATGCTTATCATATTTCTTTGAAGGTAGAGGAGAAGTTGGCCAGGAAACAAAGTCAGCGAAACAGAGGCAGAAGCCCAAGCAAAGGCAAGGGAGTTTCCCATGATAAGGCACAAAAATCCAAAGATGGGTCTGAGAAAGCACATAGTCACTCAAAAAGAGGAGGGAGTTCCTGAGGAAGACAAGGTGGTGGAATAAGTTCTTCTAGAGGAAGAGGAAGAAGCAGAGGAGGAGAAGTAAGGTGTTATGCATGTGGAAAGACAAGACACATGTCTTGGGAATTTCTGGAGAAGAATAAAGAAGGAGGAGGTGAAACTCATATTTCTGAAGAAAAAAAAAATATTGAAACATAAGGTCAAGAGGATGGAAGATCCATGATTTTGAGGAACGTTATCTTAAAACTAGAATCTGAAATTTAAAATCTAGTGCAGAGGAACAATCTATTCAGGACAACTTGCAAGATGAAAGATAGAGTATGCAAGGTGATAATTGATAGTGGGAGAATTGACAATATAGTATCCACATAGATGGTGGAGAAATAGGAGCTGGAGACAACTGCACACCCAAATCCATACAAAGTCTCATGGTTTCAAAAAGGACACCAGACAATAGTCACTAAACAATGTCTCATTGAATTTAAAATAGGTGGATATAGAGATGAGATTCTGTGTGATGTGATTCCCATGGATGTATGTCATGTTTTGTTGGGAAGACCATGGTAGTTTGACAGAAATTTCATTCATGATGGGAGAAAAAATACATACACCTTGGAGAATAATGGTAGGACACACATGTTGCTACCAATATAGGAGAAGAAGGTAAAAGAAGAAGCCAACACAAGCATACTTCTCATGAGTGGGAAGGAAATACTGAGAGAAGTCAAGAAGGAACAAGATATGCAGTTTTTTGTGGTGAGGAAAACCAAAGTTGTCCTTACAAG
This sequence comes from Picea abies, assembly GCA_900067695.1. Lineage (NCBI taxonomy): Eukaryota > Viridiplantae > Streptophyta > Pinopsida > Pinales > Pinaceae > Picea > Picea abies. The sequence continues at coordinate 4,806 of CBVK0101044677.1, read as the reverse complement.
CACTTCGATGGATGATTTTCCTGAAGAAGTTCATGAACTATTGGAGAATTTCGCTGACATAGTAGTGGATGAGTTTCCTAACTTATTTCCACCCATCAGAAGTATCAACCATCATATTGATTTGATACGAGGAGAAAGTTTGCCAAACAAAGAAACATATAGATTGACACCTCAAGAGAATGAGGAGGTAAAGAACCAAGTCCAGGATTTGTTAGACAAGGGTTTGGTCAGAGAGAGCTTGAGGTCATGTGCAGTACCAATTGTTTTGAGTCCAAAGAAGGATGGAGGATGGAGAATGTGTACAGACTCGAGAGCCATAAAAATATCACCTTCAGTTATAGATTTCCTTTGCCAATAATGGATGACTTAATGGATTGTTTAAGTGGTTGACTTAATGGATTGTTTAAGTTACATACTTCAGTGAGAAGCTAAATGAGACTAAGATAAAGTACTCCAAATATGAAAAAGAGTTTTATGCCATAATTCAAGTCTTGAAGAAATGGAGGCACTACCTGGTTCCAAAGGAATTTTTCTTGTATAATGATAACTGGGCTTTACAATTCATAACCAGACATGAAAAATTGAATCAGAGACATGAAAAGTGGATCAAGTTTATGCATAATTTTACTTTTGTCATAAAACATATTTCTGGAAATGCTAACAAAGTTGTTGATGCATTGAGCAGGAGATGTTTGATTCTACAGGAGTTTCAGGTGAAGACCTTAGGGTTTGAACACCTTAAGGAAATGTACAATTAGGATCTAGATTTAAAGGAAGCATACAAAGTATGTACAAATCCTATGCTGAGAGACAAGATCCAGTGGGCAGAGTATATGATTCAAGAGAGATTGTTGTTCAAGGGAAATCAATTGTGCATACCAAAATGCTCAATGAGGGATAACCTTTTGAATGAAAAGCATAGTGGAAGATTGGTTGGACATTTCGACCATGATAACACATTTGAACAATTGAGCAATTCATATTACTAGCCAGGTATGAGAACATAAGTGGTAAAGTTTGTGAATATATGTAGAATCTGCCAACATGCAAAAGGTAAAAGACAAAACATTGGATTTTATCAGCCATTTCCAATACCACAGAGGCCTTGGGATGCAATAAGCATGGATTTTTTGTTGGGACTGCCAATAACACAAAGAGGATGTGATTCCATATTTGTGGTGGTGGATAGATTTTCAAAAATGGCACACTTTATCCCATGCTAGAAGACCAGTGATGCAACACATGTTTCAAATTTATTTTTCAAGGAAGTTGTTCGACTTCATGGATTACCCAAAGTATTGTGTCAGACAGAGATACCAAATTCGTTGGTCATTTATGGAAGAAGTTGGGGAAATATTTTTCCTTGAGCTCAGCTTATCACCCTTAGATAGATGGACAGACTGAGGTGGTGAACATAAGTTTGGGAAACTTATTTAGGAGTTTGGTTACTGGGCATCATAATCATTGGGATCAGATTCTGCCACAAGCAGAATTTGCATACAATGAATCACCAAACAAGAGCACTGGAAATAGCCCATTCCAAATACTGTATGGAATGCAACCAAGAGGAGTATCTGAGTTGAGAGACTTGGAACAAAGTGATATCAGAAGCACCGGAGTAGAATATTTTTTTGTAGGAATGCAGAAGCTCCATATCCAGATCAGAGAGTAGTTGCAGAACGCTAGCCAAGAGTGCGAGCACATATTTGATCAACATCACAAAGAGCTTCAATTTGGAGTAGGAGATCAGGTTCTGGCACATCTCAAGAAAGAAAGGTTTCCAAGAGGAACATATAACAAGTTGAAGATGAAAAAGATAGGGCCATGTAAGATATTAAGGAAGTTCGATGCAAATGCCTATGAGATTGAGTTTCTAGATGATGTGGGCATATCGACCATATTCAACATATCAGACATGTATCCTTACAGGGAAGATGACACAAAGAGATAAAATGATCAGGAGGAGATTTAGTGGGAGAAGCAAATGCCGGTAGCAGAAAAAACAGAGATGGAGAAGATTGTTAATCAAATGATTTCCAAGAAGACCAAGAGGAAGGCCTATTTTGAATATTTTTCCAAGTGGATGGGGCACCCGATAGAAGATGCCAGTTGGGAAAATGAAGCTGATATCCAAAATCATGGAAAGTCAGTGCAGGAGCTCATGGACATGAGTCCATGAATTTTTTGGCAGAGCAATATGATGCAGGAGCATTGTTAGGAAGCACACATGGAGGGACAACTGAGCACCTCAGTGCACCATTGAATCATTTCAGAATCTTAACCACTGGCGTTCCTTGCAATCTTGTTGAAATGATCGAAAACTGAAGAGGATCAAATGCTTGGGAGTCGAGTGATCATGAGTGATATCAGATTTTCACTCCTAATGTTTAATGTAATAGAACTTAGGTGGAATTTAGGTTTTCTTTCAAGAAGTCGAGTAGTTGGAGGGAACCCTAAGAACCATCTGAGATAAATATATGTTTGGTATGCCCGAAGGAGGCTGCTGCAAGTTAGTAGGAGTTTGTTGTGATTTAGTTGTTGCTGAAATTTGTTGTTGTTTTATCATAGCTATACCCATTTACTTTTGAATGAATATAACAAAGGAAAATTGACCCAATGCATGGTGTTGCTACAATTTACAATTCCCTGTTATTGTTGTTTTCATGAATGAATGAGTTATGTTGTTGAATACCTGAATCTTTGAAGTGTTTAGATAAGTTTCAATTGTTCTATTTGTTGAGTTCATGCAAGGCGTGCATACAATCCACAATGAGTGCGTTGAAAAAGTCTATTTCGACTTCGAAGCTCAGAAGAGATAAACACGAAACTTCCTTTTGCAAGGAGTGCTAAGAGATTGCTGCATGGTGTGCACAGTCACTGTTGGAAAATAATTAACAGACAATGAATGCTTGTCATTGATGGAAAGTACAACAATGAAGATAGACATTGCAGAGAAGATTCAAATAACCGTGTAGAGTATTGTTGCCAAGAATAATGATGGAAAAGATCAACATGATCAACAACAATAATGATCATTGGTTCAACAATTCAGAATTTCCGATGATTGTCAGATCTCAATATAGACAAGAAGAGCGTGCAGATATGGAGAATAGATCTCGGACGTTAGATCCAAGTGCGAGGATCGACCATCGTAGGATCCAGGAGAATCTACACGATATTTAAAAGTGCAAGGTGAAGCGAGTTTGTGAAATCAAGAAAAGATCCTGACCGTCAATACACCAAAAGACGTGGAACGTTGATCTAAGCTCTAATTCGAAGTTTCGCCTTTCACAACTTGGAGTGACAAGGACCTCCATCGAAGGAATCGTGAGATGCGAATTCATGATAAGATCTGGACCGTAGATTTATCAAGATCATGGACCGTTGATCCCACACCATTTCGGAGTTTCACGAATCACGACTTGGAGAGGCAAGAAACATAAACGCTGAAATCGCGATATGCGAAATCACGATTTAATCACAGCAGTCAGTTCGAGGTTTGTTCTGGATCGTTGATATGAGCTCCATCTCAGAGCTTCACCTAGCGCGACATGGAGAGGCAAGAAACATAACCACCGAACTCGCGAGATGTGAAATTGCGATTTAATCGCAGCCGTTAGATCAAGGTGTGATTTGAACCATTGATCCGACTCCATCTCAAAGCTTCGCCTATCTTGACTTGGAGAGGCAAGAAACATAACCTCCAAACTCGCAAGATGCAAGATCGCGATAAGATCTGGATCGTCGGATCTATGGAGATTTCATTCGTTGATTAGATGAAGTTTATAAACTCGTGAAGTGCCTTTTTGGCACAGCCTATGGTCATCGCCAGTGGTCACGAGAAGGGAAGGAGTCAGTTCTGATAAGCTCCATTTCGGGGTTTTGGGGATCGCGACTTGGAGATTCGAGATGCCTTATCTCCAGATTCACAAGATGCGAATTCGTGAAAAGCACTTTATGCATAAGCGCTTGGTTATGGCCTTGGTCATATTGAGGAAGGATCTAGCGCAGAAAAGCTCTGTATCGGAGTTTCATAGATCGCGATATGAAATGTCGAGACACTTGGCCACAAGAATGTTGAAATGCCAAAACCCAATTTAAAGGAAAGATTAATAAAGTTCATCCAACAGTGCAGATAAACTTGAATATGATCGGAGGGCTACTGTTCTCTCTCACAGTTAATTTATCAGTTACGAATCTGTTAGCGAAGCTGATTTATGATTCCTGATCGGTTGGCGTTTCAATTGCTCGAACGATTTTTCTTTTGCCTAAGAAGATGAGAAGAAAAAATGCGGTGTGGATGTACATAAGAAAAAAAAAGGAGACAGACTGTGCGCGCATGGCTGTTCGGGATGAAATATGAATTAAAACTATAAGAAAGGGAAAATGGAAGTATGCGTAGTGTAAGACTGAAAATGTGAGCAATGTGAGATAAAACTCAGAGAAGAGTAACAAATGAGGAATAGATTTGAAGCAGTGCAGAATGACAAGACAAGTTGAAGTAGAGCAGAATTGCAGAATAGACAAAGGAAGAGAAGAAATTGCAGAATAGTTAGAAGAAAACCAGATTTACAGAACATAGAAGATGTGGTAAGAATCGATTTATCTGTGTAACTGGTTGTTTAATTATTCATTTAATATTTTAGTGTGGTTGGGAGGTGCTAGGGAGGACTGTTGTCCTCAGAGGTTCAAGTGGGAGCTTGAACACAGGGAGTTGTAGCTTCCACCTGGTTGCAACCAGAGAAACTAGGGTGGTAGGGTGGTGCAAGGGAGAACAAGTGTTCTCTGTTATACAGGTTGGAGCCT